>JAXIVJ010005310.1:0-72500 GCA_036785665.1 Chirona hameri | reverse complement strand
ACACACACACACACACACACACACACACACACACACACACACACACACACACACACACACACACACACACACACACACACACACACACACACACACACACACACACACACACACACACACACAACACACACACACACACACACACACACACACACACACACACACACACACACACACACACACACACACACACACACACACACACACACACACACACACACACACACACACACACACACACACACACACACACACACACACACACACACACACACACACACACACACACACACACACACACCACACACACACACACACACACACACACACACACACACACACACACACACACACACACACACACACACACACACACACACACACACACACACACACACACACACACACACACACACACACACACACACACACACACACCACACACACACACACACACACACACACACACACACACACACACACACACACACAACACACACACACACACACACACCACACACACACACACACACACAACACACACACACACACACACACACACACACACACACACACACACACACCACACACACACACACACACACACACACACACACCACACACACACACACACACACACACACACACCACACACACACACACACACACACACACACACACACACACACACACACACACACACACACACACACACACACACACACACACACACACACACACACACACACACACACACACACACACACACACACACACACACACACACACACACACACACACACACACACACACACACACACACACACACACACACACACACACACACACACACACACACACACACACACACACACACACACACACACACACACACACACACACACACACACACACACACACACACACACACACACACACACACACACACACACACACACACACACACACACACACACACACACACACACACACACACACACACACACACACACACACACACACACACACACACACACACAACACACACACACACACACACACACACACACACACACACACACACACACACACACACACACACACACACACACACACACACACACACACACACCACACACACACACACACACACACACACACACACACACACACCACACACACACACACACACACACACACACACACACACACACACACACACACACACACACACACACACACACACACACACACACACACACACACACACACACACACACACACACACACACACACACACACACACACACACACACACACACACACACACACACACACACACACACACACACACACACACACACACACACACACACACACACACACACACACACACACACACACACACACACACACACACACACACACACACACACACACACACACACACACACACACACACACACACACACACACACACACACACACACACACACACACACACACACACACACACACACACACACACACACACACACACACACACACACACACACACACACACACACACACACACACACACACACACACACACACACACACACACACACACACACACACACACACACACACACACACACAACACACACACACACACACACACACACACACACACACACACACACACACACACACACACACACACACACACACACACACACACACACACACACACACACACACACACACACACACACACACACACACACACACACACACACACACACACACACACACACACACACACACACACACACACACACACACACCACACCCACACACACACACACACACACACACACACACACACACACACACACACACACACACACACACACACACACACACACACACACACACACACACACACACACACACACAACACACACACACACACACACACACACACACACACACACACACACACACACACACACACACACACACACACACACACACACACACACACACACACACACCACACACACACACACACACACACACACACACACACACACACACACACACACACACACACACACACACACACACACACACACACACACACACACACACACACACACACACACACACACACACACACACACACACACACACACACACACACACACACACACACACACACACACACACACACACACACACACACACACACACACACACACACACACACACACACACACACACAACACACACACACACACACACACACACACACACACACACACACACACACACACACACACACACACACACACACACACACACACACACACACACACACACACACACACACCACACACACACACACACACACACACACACACACACACACACACACACACACACACACACACACACACACACACACACACACACACACACACACACACACACACACACACACACACACACACACACACACACACACACACACACACACACACACACACACACACACACACACACACACACACACACACACACACACACACACACACACACACACACACACACACACACACACACACACACACACACACACACACACACACACACACACACACACACACACACACACACACACACACACACACACACACACACACACACACACACACACACACACACACACACACACACACACACACACACACACACACACACACACACACACACACACACACACACACACACACACACACACACACACACACACACACACACACACACACACACACACACACACACACACACACACACACACACACACACACACACACACACACACACACACACACACACACACACACACACACACACACACACACACACACACACACACACACACACACACACACACACACACACACACACACACACACACACACACACACACACACACACACACACACACACACACACACACACACACACACCACACACACACACACACACACACACACACACACACACACACACACACACACACACACACACACACACACACACACACACACACACACACACACACACACACACACACACACACACACACACACACACACACACACACACACACACACACACACACACACACACACACACACACACACACACACACACACACACACACACACACACACACACACACACACACACACACACACACACACACACACACACACACACACACACACACACACACACACACACACACCACACACACACACACACACACACACACACACACACACACACACACACACACACACACACAACACACACACACACACACACACACACACACACACACACACACACACACACACACACACACACACACACACACACACACACACACACACACACACACACACACACACACACACACACACACACACACACACACACACACACACACACACACACACACACACACACACACACACACACACACACACACACACACACACACACACACACACACACACACACACACACACACACACACACACACACACACACACACACACCACACACACACACACACACACACACACACACACACACACACACACACACACACACACACACACACACACACACACACACACACACACACACACACACACACACACACACACACACACACACACACACACACACACACACACACACACACACACACACACACACACACACACACACACACACACACACACACACACACACACACACACACACACACACACACACACACACACACACACACACACACACACACACACACACACACACACACACACACACACACACACACACACACACACACAACCACACACACACACACACACACACACACACACACACACACACACACACACACACACACACACACACACACACACACACACACACACACACACACACACACACACACACACACACACACACACACACACACACACACACACACACACACACACACACACACACACACACACACACACACACACACACACACACACACACACACACACACACACACACACACACACACACACACACACACACACACACACACACACACACACACACACACACACACACACACACACACACACACACACACACACACACACACACACACACACACACACACACACACACACACACACACACACACACACACACACACACACACACACACACACACACACACACACACACACACACACACACACGACACACACACACACACACACACACACACACACACACACACACACACACACACACACACACACACACACACACACACACACACACACACACACACACACACACACACACACACACACACACACACACACACACACACACACACACACACACACACACACACACACACACACACACACACACACACACACACACACACACACACACACACACACACACACACACACACACACACACACACACACACACACACACACACACACACACACACACACACACACACACACACACACACACACACACACACACACACACACACACACACACACACACACACACACACACACACACACACACACACACACACACACACACACACACACACACACACACACACACACACACACACACACACACACACACACACACACACACACACACACACACACACACACACACACACACACACACACACACACACACACACACACACACACACACACACACACACACACACACACACACACACACACACACACACACACACACACACACACACACACACACACACACACACACACACACACACACACACACACACACACACACACACACACACACACACACACACACACACACACACACACACACACACACACACACACACACACACACACACACACACACACACACACACACACACACACACACACACACACACACACACACACACACACACACACACACACACACACACACACACACACACACACACACACACACACACACACACACACACACACACACACACACACACACACACACACACACACACACACACACACACACACACACACACACACACACACACACACACACACACACACACACACACACACACACACACACACACACACACACACACACACACACACACACACACACACACACACACACACACACACACACACACACACACACACACACACACACACACACACACACACACACACACACACACACCACACACACACACACACACACACACACACACACACACACACACACACACACACACACACACACACACACACACACACACACACACACACACACACACACACACACACACACACACACACACACACACACACACACACACACACACACACACACACACACACACACACACACACACACACACACACACACACACACACACACACACACACACACACACACACCACACACACACACACACACACACACACACACACACACACACACACACACACACACACACACACACACACACACACACACACACACACACACACACACACACACACACACACACACACACACACACACACACACACACACACACACACACACACACACACACACACACACACACACACACACACACACACACACACACACACACACACACACACACACACACACACACACACACACACACACACACACACACACACACACACACACACACACACACACACACACACACACACACACACACACACACACACACACACACACACACACACACACACACACACACACACACACACACACACACACACACACACACACACACACACACACACACACACACACACACACACACACACACACACACACACACACACACACACACACACACACACACACACACACACACACACACACACACACACACACACACACACACACACACACACACACACACACACACACACACACACACACACACACACACACACACACACACACACACACACACACACACACACACACACACACACACACACACACACACACACACACACACACACACACACACACACACACACACACACACACACACACACACACACACACACACACACACACACACACACACACACACACACACACACACACACACACACACACACACACACACACACACACACACACACACACACACACACACACACACACACACACACACACACACACACACACACACACACACACACACACACACACACACACACACACACACACACACACACACACACACACACACACACACACACACACACACACACACACACACACACACACACACACACACACACACACACACACACACACACACACACACACACACACACACACACACACACACACACACACACACACACACACACACACACACACACACACACACACACACACACACACACACACACACACACACACACACACACACACACACACACACACACACACACACACACACACACACACACACACACACACACACACACACACACACACACACACACACACACACACACACACACACACACACACACACACACACACACACACACACACACACACACACACACACACACACACACCACACACACACACACACACACACACACACACACACACACACACACACACACACACACACACACACACACACACACACACACACACACACACACACACACACACACACACACACACACACACACACACACACACACACACACACACACACACACACACACACACACACACACACACACACACACACACACACACACACACACACACACACACACACACACACACACACACACACACACACACACACACACACACACACCACACACACACACACACACACACACACACACACACACACACACACACACACACACACACACACACACACACACACACACACACACACACACACACACACACACACACACACACACACACACACACACACACACACACACACACACACACACACACACACACACACACACACACACACACACACACACACACACACACACACACACACACACACACACACACACACACACACACACACACACACACACACACACACACACACACACACACACACACACACACACACACACACACACACACACACACACACACACACACACACACACACACACACACACACACACACACACACACACACACACACACACACACACACACACACACACACACACACACACACACACACACACACACACACACACACACACACACACACACACACACACACACACACACACACACACACACACACACACACACACACACACACACACACACACACACACACACACACACACACACACACACACACACACACACACACACACACACACACACACACACACACACACACACACACACACACACACACACACACACACACACACACACACACACACACACACACACACACACACACACACACACACACACACACACACACACACACACACACACACACACACACACACACACACACACACACACACACACACACACACACACACACACACACACACACACACACACACACACACACACACACACACACACACACACACACACACACACACACACACACACACACACACACACACACACACACACACACACACACACACACACACACACACACACACACACACACACACACACACACACACACACACACACACACACACACACACACACACACACACACACACACACACACACACACACACACACACACACACACACACACACACACACACACACACACACACACACACACACACACACACACACACACACACACACACACACACACACACACACACACACACACACACACACACACACACACACACACACACACACACACACACACACACACACACACACACACACACACACACACACACACACACACACACACACACACACACACACACACACACACACACACACACACACACACACACACACACACACACACACACACACACACACACACACACACACACACACACACACACACACACACACACACACACACACACACACACACACACACACACACACACACACACACACACACACACACACACACACACACACACACACACACACACACACACACACACACACACACACACACACACACACACACACACACACACACACACACACACACACACACACACACACACACACACACACACACACACACACACACACACACACACACACACACACACACACACACACACACACACACACACACACACACACACACACACACACACACACACACACACACCACGCTCACCTGACCCGTATGAGGCGGGGATGAGCTGTGAATTCTAGTGACGCCTCGATGTCATTCCTGAGCATGAGACACGACTTGGTGGGAGTCAGGTGCTTGCTCCATCCTGTAACTTCACTGATAGAGTTGACGATGGCTCGAGGGTCGCGGACGAGTTGTATGATGTGCGCATTCAGGTTCTGAATCTGGGGGGGGGGGGGGGATCAGACAGATCGGACTTGTCGTCAGTCAGTCAGTCAGTCATGGGTAATTATGTGGGTTGTTGCACTGTCTCTGTCGCTGTCGCTGTCGCTGTCGCTGTCGCTGTCGCTGTCGCTGTCGCTGTCGCTGTCGCTGTCTCTGTCTGTCTCTGTCTCTGACTCTGTCTATGTCTATGTCTATGTCTATGTCTATGTCTATGTCTATGTCTATGTCTATGTCTCTGTCTCTGTATCTGTCTCTGTCTATGTCTCTATCTCTATCTCTATCTCTATCTCTGTCTCTGTCTCTGTCTCCGTCTCCGTCTCCGTCTCTGTCTCTGTCTCTGTCTCTGTCTCTGTCTCTGTCTCTGTCTCTGTCTCTGTCTCTGTCTCTGTCTCTGTCTCTGTCTCTGTCTCTGTCTCTGTCTGCCTCTGTCTCTGTCTCTATCTCTATCTCTATCTCTATCTCTATCTCTATCTCTATCTCTATCTCTATCTCTATCTCTATCTCTATCTCTATCTCTATCTCTATCTCTATCTCTATCTCTATCTCTATCTCTATCTCTGTCTCTGTCTCTGTCTCTGTCTCTGTCTCTGACTTTTTATGTACGCTATGTTGGACAGCTGTTGGACAGATTCCCGGCATGTGGAATTAGCGACAAACAACATTTACGGGTTTTCCTATTTTAAAACATCTCTATTGTCGGACTATTTTCCATCGTCAGTTGTGCACCACTGGCAATCAGCATTTGAGGACCACTGACTGCCCACAGTTGAGGACCACTAAAAACTTCAAATTGAGGACCCACAACAACAACTTAGGACCACAGGACAATTCAAATTAAGGACACTGGCGGATCCAGGGGGGGGGGGGGCAAGGAGGCCATGGCCTCCCACAAACGCTCAAGTCGTGAGGCCAAACTATGTTTTGGCCTCCCCTAAACCGGCCAGCACAAGTACCAATCTAGGCAAAACAAAGATTATTTCGCGCTGAGCAGGGGGTGTCATCCCTATAGTGGGCCATAGGTAAGGAAACTGCTACCAAATGCTGCCAATGAGACGTCATTGGCATGGTAAAATCTGATTAGTTCGGAAACGCCCCCTTCTAACTAGGCTCCTATGGAGAGTAGAAAGAATCCAAATACACGGTACGATAGCTCGTCAAAAACCGTTTCGAAACTATATAGTCATTTGCTTTGGGCTCAGATCAATATTGAGGTCACCAGAGGCCATCAAATGTCAGATTTTTCCGTTTCAAGACTTCGCTCCAGAAACCCCCAAATATCTCGGGAACTATGATAGCTAGGAGGAAACGAATACAAAAGCAATCGAAATCCATTTAGACATGCAATCGCCATTGGTGTCCTCAAGTTTTTCTCAGGTCAATAGTTTAGGCTCCAGAGGTCACTAAAGGCCAAAATACTATTTTTGGGTCAACCTGTTTTTCGCAAATAACGTTTTGCCTAATAAAGATAAGGTAATAATGTTGACCTCATCATCTTTGTCTCGTTAAGGCGTTTCGAATCATATTCATGCAGACCAGGTTAGGTCAACTTATATATTTAAACTCAGATCAAGGTCAAGTGGTGACTCAAGTAGGTCATGTTGCATATTGAAAGACGTGCCTCGACGAGACAAACATATTGGTTTCAGTTTGACTTTTATATCTTCCTTCTGTTGAGAGTTATTGACAACACACATTGACAACAACAGTGTTGGTGATCTCAGATGACCTCTGCCAACCCTGTAGGGGTCACTGAACAAAAATTGTACCCGGTTCATCAATAATGACCCATGATAGCATTATCCAGGAGGAATTGGACTGATATCATTCGTATCCTCGGAACAGGAAGCATTTGAATATTTCCCCATTGACTTATAATGGGGAGGTCACGAAATTGACTCGACCTTTGGTCACAGATATACACAAAATATGAGATAAACAAATTGTAGGTACTTATGACCCTATGCAATCCTGTAAGTCTGAAACCGATCAGCCAGAAACTGTGGCTGTGGTACGACCACAAACGTCTTTGGAGGTGGGTCACGTGATCTGGCCTTGTGACTTGACCTGATATGACCCGAGGTTCAAAATTGTACACAATGTGGGGAATTAATGCCCAAACACTTGTGCCGAAAAAAGCGGCGCTACGCTCCGCCGTTTTTTCGCTATCCTCGACAAACCTTAGGGAGGCGTCTAAACACCCCCACCCCGGCACGGCGTGGGTTAATACGCTCGGTCAGATCCGAGGGATTCCGGCCAGGTTGTGCAGTAAGAGTGACGGACGCACTAGATTTGCCATTGCCAGATCACATCGCCCCTTTCTGCATTATATCTAACATAAAAGCATGGTTAAAAGCCGCTGAAAACTATTCCAGATTATCGTCTATTATGTAGAGCGTGGACGGCGGCCACGGAGTTAACCCTACGGGAGCTTTTTTCACCTTCGCCCTACGGAGGGGGGGGGGGGCAGACAGGCCCCCCTGTTAACTTCCAAACCAAGCAACTTAGAGCAATGCGGTAAGAACCAGCATGTTGCCTGTCATGAGAGGAATATAACAGTTTGCGAGTTTTAGGTTTCAGGTCAACGGGTGACCTTCCAGGTCAAGTGAATTACCTCGGATTTACCACGTCCAGAACAGCGATTTTGCTCTTCAGAAAACCTCAAAATTAGAAATTGATAAATGTAAATAAAAAGGCATGTTCCTAGACCAATTTTGGCTCAGAAATACACAAAAGGTAATTATTTGTTCGTATCTTATCCAAAAATGTCAAAAAACGTTATTTTACTAAATGACGTCATCAGTTTCTTTCACTTAGGAAGCCATCACTCAGTCAAAAATGAAGATATTGCTTTTAAATTTGGAATGGATATTGCCCATACTCAGTTCTCTCACATATATTCCGGTTTTTCTAATATCTTTGAAATTTTGATTTTGTGGAGATTTAAAAAAAGTATTTTTTTTTTAGTTTAGGGGTCAAAAACCCCAAATTTTGAAAATCAAAGATTGCCATTTGAAAGAAAATGCCATTTTGCATATTTGGTGAATTGCGTTTGCAATTTTCTTTAAAACTCTCTGTTTTCTACGATTTTTCCAATATTTCTTAAGAAAATTACCAACATGACGTCATCAAAACATTATTATTTCCCAAACTTCTTGACCAATTTCAATTAATTTTTTACAGCTGACGTAGATGTTGCAAACTCACCTATCAAAAATTTCAGCAAGGTGCACCTTGTGTCAAAAGTTATTGAAGAAAAACCTCAGCAGGGGCCTGTAGGTCGAGGGTTAATACCCCAATGACGACGTCCTCTGGCCGCGGGGGATGGTACAAACAAACGCTGATTTACCGGGTTATAGGGCCTTGGCGCTGAGGACCCGACACCCCCCCCCCCCCGTCAACGAATTTTCGCCGTTGACGATCCGACCCCCCCCCCCCCCCCCCCGTCAACGACTCTTGGCGATAACGACCCGACGCCACCTTCCCCGGTTAAAGGGACTGTCCCACCTTTGTGGAAGTTGTCGAGTCACACTCAATTGTATGTCTACATGTCTGGCGAGGTCAGCCAAGGTCAAGGTCAAGTGGTGACTCAAGTAGGTCATGTTGCATGTTGAAAGACGTGTCTCGACGAGACAAACATATTGGTTCCAGTTTGACTTTTTGTTTGTGATAGGTCAAGGTCAAGTGGACGATGTCAAAAAGACAGACATTGACCTTGTTCCATGTTCGTGCACTTTTTTCCGAAAAAAAAAATTCTTGGAAGATATTCAACTTTTAGTCTTAAGCGGAAAGTTGGGTTGGTGACGTCATGTGATTTTGTTTAATAACAGGGAAATCCTTTGTGCTGCCAAATGTATGGCACAATTTTTTGTCGACATCTATTGCGCAGAAAAAGCGAACTACCCGGTGTCCAGATTGGCTTAGATTGCGAACCACCCGGGGATCGAGAAATGAAAGACGAAAATATTCCAAGACTGACCTTAAAACAAGTCGACTATCATTACCAGCTGGGTAAAGAGACGACGCTGTCGGGTTAGAGGCCCTATTCAAATACACATGGGACTTATTTTTTCCAGATGTCAAAATCAAACTCGAATATCTTTTTTATTAGATCATTGTGGTTGTTTTAACTGCTACCATACTTAATTGCAATGCCAAGCCATCAAAATGAGTAGCTCAACCTAAATATAATGTTAAAGGAAAATAATGACCTTTTGATTTTGTTAGCAACAATTTCTTAGGCTCCCGTTATATTTTTAAAATTATTTTATTTAAATTTAAGAATTAAATAAAATTATTCCCAAATTCAAAGTTGTAAGTTTGGAAGAAATACAAAACAAGTACCTTGTGTACATCATGAAGGTCATTGACAAATTCGTCCTTCCCTACCATTGTAAACATCGAGTGCGGCATTTGTGGAGCCTCTGTGACATTTCCGATCAAACTGAGCGCTGCTCGGACACCCGCTAGTAGCGCTTTCGTTCTCCATGACAACCAGGCGTCAGCCAATCAAAAGCCAGAAAGGGAATACGTTCTGGCTTTTCATTGGCTCACGCCTGGTTGCCATGGAGAACGAAAGCGCTACTAGCGTGCGTTCGAGCAGCGCTCTGATCCGTGAAGCAATCCGTGAAGCATCCGTGATGCATGACTGACTATCAGTATAAGTCATGAATAACAACAACATGCAAACTATACCAACTCGAATAAAATAAGAGCGGAATGAATTGAACCCCAGGCAAGCTAGTATTCACAAAGCACTCGGCACTGCGCCACAATGGCAAAAGGTGAGGGAAATGCATATTGGATACAATATTATTACGTCACAAGTTTCTGAAGTGTCAACTTCTATGAAATACAGTGATAAAATACCTTTAATAATGATTAACAAGAAAATTCAAACTTAAAAACAATCATTTGAATAAGTATTTAATTAGCTTTCAACTCGAAATCAGATATATTTTGCAATGCTACACAAGAATGGCACCAATGACGTCATTAACAAAGCCTGCTACGGGACTTGGGTATACTAATCAGGAACAACTCGCCAAGTGCGCCGAGATGGTTAAGTCCGCCGAGAAGCATGACAATGACTTTGTAAACAAATCGCCGACGCTAAATAGGTCGCCGTCGATGTGCATCGATGAGCTTCTGATTTAATTGCCAGTTTTGTGTTATTGTTCGTTAGTTTTTTTGGGAAAAATTATTATTGTTCATGATAAAATAAAGCATAGTGTTATATACAGCCACAGACAAACTATACACAACTCCTAATGTTGAAAACAAATGAATCGAATTGCAAAAATTGAGGGTCGCAACCACTAACTATGCCGCGTTGATGTGCATCGATGAGCTTCCGATTTTATTGACACTTTTTCCAATCGCTGTTAGTTTTAGAAGATCGCCGGGCATATAATCACAACAAGCAGAACGCACAATATATTTTCCACTCCATTGCGTAAAAAAATAATACGGGAAAAGCCTGCAGTTTGATGAGGACCAAAAGTACTTGACAAAAGGTCAGAAATAGTGCAAGTACCGGTCGTTAAAAGTGTGAAACGCTTATCAACTTTAACTTGAAATATCTTTCGGTAGGAAAGTTTTCATGCAAAATGTGATGAATTTACAATATATTTTGATCTCGTCTGGCGATTTCAAGTGCTAACTCCATTTTAGTGGAAAAAGGTCATTATTTCCCTTTAAGGTGGGATAGTCCCTTCAACAACTTTGAAACGCAAATTTGGCCTCCCCAAACACGAACCTATTTCATCCGCCAGTGAAGAAGGGGCAAATGCCCCCTCCCACAGACACATGGGGGACATTCAATACAAATACAAGTATGCCCCTCCCCGCGTACCGATTCCTTCGTTCGCGCTGAGGACCCCCCCCCCCCCCCCACCCCCCACACCCCCTCACTGGTCAACCACTTTTCACTGATGAAACGGAGCGAAATTTTAGCCCTCCAAACTCGAACCCTAGATCTGCCAGTGCCTGAGTCTTTGACCTCCCCCAAACGGAGTGGCTGGATCCGCCAGTGCCTGAATCTTTGGCCTTCCCCAAACGGAGTGGCTGGATCCGCCAGTAGGTCATTTGAGGACGACTGACCTTCAGGAGTGGCAGAACACTGCTGAGTTTCGGGCGGACGACTTTGATGACCCGGAGTTTGAGGTCGTGGCAGATGGAGGTGCGTTGGTTTACGCTCAGGGGCACCATCATTAGGGGCTTCCTCCAAACTTGCATTGGAAGTCTTGAGTCGAACATCTCTGGCACCTCTGATATCCTGCGAAGACAGACGCGGGTGCTGCGTTAGATTCCTCCCAACAGCAATCCGTAGTCTCGAGTGGAACACATCTGGCAGCGCTCTCATATCCTGCAAAGACAGACGCGGGTGCTGTGTTAGATTCCTCCCAACAGCAATCCGTAGTCTCGAGTGGAACATATCTGGCAGCTCTCTGATATCCTGCAAATACAGACGCGGGTGCTGTGTTAGATTCCTCCCAACAGCAATCCGTAGTCTCGAGTGGAACATATCTGGCAGCTCTCTGATATCCTACAAAGACAGACGCGGGTGCTGTGTTAGATTCCTCCCAACAGCAATCCGTAGTCTCGAGTGGAACGTATCTGGCAGCTCTCTGATATCCTACAAAGACAGAAGCGGATGCTGTGTTAGATTCCTCCCAACAGCAATCCGTAGTCTCGAGTGGAACATATCTGGCAGCTCTCTGATATCCTAAAAAGACAGACGCGGATGCTGTGTGAGATTCCTTTCAACAGCAATCCGTAGTCTCGAGTGGAACATATCTGGCAGCTCTGATATCCTACAAAGACAGACGCGGGTGCTGTGTTAGATTCCTCCCAACAGCAATCCGTAGTCTCGAGTGGAACATATCTGGCAGCTCTGATATCCTGCAAATACAGACGCGGGTGCTGTATTAGATTCCTCCCAACAGCAATCCGTAGTCTCGAGTGGAACATATCTGGCAGCTCTCTGGCATCCTGCAAAGACAGACGCGGGTGCTGTGTTAGATTACTCCCAACAGCAATCCGTAGTCTCGACTGGAACATATCTGGCAGCTCTGATATCCTGCAAAGACAGACGCGGGTGCTGTGTTAGATTTCTCCCAACAGCAATCCGTAGTCTCGAGTGGAACATATCTGGCAGCTCTCTGGTATCCTGCAAAGACAGACGCGGGTGCTGTGTTAGATTACTCCCAACAGCAATCCGTAGTCTCGACTGGAACATATCTGGCAGCTCTGATATCCTGCAGACAGACGCGGGTGCTGTGTTAGATTCCTCCCGTAGTCTCCAGTGGAACATATCTGGCAGCTCTCTGATATCCTACAAAGACAGACGCGGGTGCTGTGTTAGATTCCTCCCAACAGCAATCCGTAGTCTCGAGTGGAACATATCTGGCAGCTGTCTGATATCCTGCAAAGGCAGACGCGGGTGCTGTGTTAGATTCCTCCCAACAGAAATCCGTAGTCTTGAGTGGAACACATCTGGCAGCTCTCTGATATCCTACAAAGACAGACGCGGGTGCTGTGTTAGATACCTCCCAACAGCAATCCATAGTCTCGAGTGGAACATATCTGGCAGCTCTCTGATATCCTACAACGACAGACACGGGTGCTGTGTTAGATTCCTCCCAACAGCAATCCGTAGTCTCGAGTGGAACATATCTGGCAGCTCTCTGATATCCTACAAATACGGGCGTCGAGTCAGATAGACTTCGGCGAGTTGTGGTGGTAGACTAACGTCGTGGAAGTCTGAGAAAGAAAAAAAAGCAAGCTTTGCCTTGAATCTTGATGCCAAGCCTTGGTAATACAAAGCAAGGCTATCGTGAAACGTGCACATCTTTATGTTGTGTGCGTTTCATCCACGAATGCGTAGCAAACATACGACGTCTCTTCTTGGCCATGAATCGGCAAGAAGCTCTATGTTAGACTTGGACTTGGTGCATTTATCTTTGTTAGAGTTGACGTTAGATATAACGTTTGAGTTAACGTTACAGCTAACGTTTGAGTTAACGTTACAGCTAACGTTAGAGTTCTCGTTGGAGTTACGTTAAAGCTAACGCAAGAGTTGTCGTTAGAGTTAACGCTACAGTAAACGTTAGCTAAAAAATACAGATTACGCTCCATAGTGTTGAAAGGCATGGTGCATGACTACATCAGTTTCCTCTATGTTAACCTTACCGGCATTGCAGCAGTTTGTGCAGATCATGTTTCACCATCTTGTCTGCCTTCGTGTCAATGATGTGCTTCAGTATGTGGCGTTTGTTAGCGGCATAGTACCAGAACGGCTCAAACAGGTACAGTGCCTGGCGCGGGCTGGACAACAGTTCGCCTGGGGACGGACGACAGTAATATACTGTAATGACACAGTAACAGTCATAAGTCTCAGAAGTGGGATACAGTGGACGCGTCAACATTTCTTTTATTCAGATTTTCACGCTAAACATACGGGTTTTGCATGGGAAGAATTGCCATTCGAATCCTAATGACCCCCCCCCCCCCCCCCCCTCCACCACCCCACACACACACAAAATGGTACCTGAATCAACAGTGCTCAGCGTAGGGTACCCGACAGTTAACATGGGGAAACAACAGTTGCAGTACGTAGGAACGATGTTGATCGTAAGCTACAAAGCAGCTTAACAGAATTAGAAAGACCGACGGAATATGCTAGCATATATGATATGATATGGAAGTTAACGTGACATATGGTATACCAATTTCATAAGTCAGAGTATATTCGTTGTGGGTCATTCCATGTCTGGCCACACCAAACAAAAATCCCCGACCCCCTCCGATTTTTATGGAAATTGGTACACCTGTAGTGTCAAGCACGCCCACCTTTAGCTCCGAATGACCTCAAGGGTCATATTTAGAGGTCATCTAAGGTCATTTTTTTGTACGTACTTTATATTAATCAAACGCTTATATCTTCTGTGCTAATGGACTTAGCGAAATCAAACTAATATAAAAATGCTCCACAGGGTTGGACCATTTGGAAATAGGTGGAAAAATCAGCCTGACCTCTATATGAACCTGTCGAGGTAAAAAACAAGAAAAAAAAATTGTCTGCTCGTAACTTGGCCAAACTTGGCTGAATGAATGAACGTAACATCCTAAGGAATGCGCAAAAAAAGAATGGCGGAGACTGATAAGCTTTCTGAGATACCGCCCTTTGAGTGTGGTAAGGAAGGGATTAGGGATACGAAGAAATGCCCCGAGGTTATTTCCATGTCGATGGCGATGATGTTGGTTTCTTTGTCCCGATTGACGTGAAATTTGGTGGGTATCTTCCGTTTGACGAATTCAATCACTTTCCGGGTTTTCAACTCGACCTGACCTCGCATGACCATGACCACCTACCTGGGAACGGTGTATGGCCCGCAGATACGTATTACCTATGTTAGGAACCGTTCATAAATTACGTTACTCTATTTTAACTATTGTGTCAACACATGTTATCAACCTTATCAACCTTATCAACCAGGTTACGCTTCATCTGGGGCCCCCCTCCCCCTTGAGCGTAGCGTAATTTGTGAACGGCCCCTTAACCCTATTCTTTGCGGGAGGGGCAGATTCTGCCCCTCCCGGTGGTTTTTTCGCATGCTGCTTCTAAACCACTGAAGATAGCGTCTTAAAATTTTCTGACTTTCCAAAATTGAATAGCGCATATCGTGTCAAAGTTTTGAGAAAATCAGTTCAGCGGAGGCGTTGCCAGTTTCCTGTTTTGGGGAGGATGTTACGAATGCGGTTGTGCGGCGCGTACTTCCTTCGTAGTTTGCGGGGCAATAAATTCGTCAGAAACATTTTCATTGCAATATGCATCATAAATACCGGGATTGTACATATTGTTTTGGCAGAGGCGCACTCAGGTACAAAACAAAATGGGAGGCGATACCTTCCCTCGCATTAGGTCCAACTTTAAATTAGTAAGATGATAAAAAGCGTTACGCACATGGTGCCCCCCCCCCACATTGTTTACCTGGATCTGCCTATGCGTATTCTATTACATTTAACAAATTACAGCAAATAATGTCCACATGTGACGTTCACACCGCGCCAAGCATTCACGAACAGCACATATTTGTTTTCAGAAAATCCCCCCATTTTACATCTCCTGAATACGCCTATGATTTTACATTTAAGTACTTGTCTTTGGATATGTTGAAGACTAGTACATTTCAAGCTAAAAAAACGTCTGTTGGATGACAATCGGTCGAACCATATTACCAGTGACCAATCAAAAAATACCCAAAATATTCGTATTTTTGCCCCCTGCCCCCCCCCCCCCCCAATTTTGAGCAAAAATGAAATTTTGGGCTTCAGAAAGAAAGATCTTTTGATGAAGAATCGAATGGTTTTTGTTTTATCGAAATCGACGGAGTGGATCTTGAGATCTCTGGGGGAGGGGGGGGGGGGGGGAGGGGGCAGAATCTGCCCTCCCCGCACGTTAACGTAATTTTAGCCGCCCGCAAGGAATAGGGGTAACGCCGGCAATCTTTGTGTAACCGTTCTCGGAGCCACGCTTGACGTAACATTTTAGGGGTTTTAGGGGCGGTAAAGACGGACACTGACTCCTTGAGTATCGGGTGGGTGGGGGTCGTCATGCGATAACAAGGGGTCGATAATGGTGGAAAATTGGGCTTTAGGAGAGGTGATTGTTCTTGGAGATTTTGCCGATAACTATTCCATGGTTACCCAGGATGAGATCCAGTCTCATCACTGGAACAAAGCGCAGGCCGCCATCCAGCCCTCGGTAGCCTACTGGCGCAATGACGCTGAGAACATCCCCACCTGTCATATCCAACTATCTGGCCTACTCCAGCAGTAGCCTACTGGCGCAATGACGCTGAGAAGATACCCACCTGTCATATACAGCTATCTGGCCTACTCCAGCAGTAGCCTACTGGCGCAATGACGCTGAGAACATCCCCACCTGTCATATCAGCGGCGATTTCCGACTGTCATCCCCACCTGTCATCCCCACCTGTCATCCCCACCTGTCATCCCCACCTGTCATATCAGCGGTGATTTCCGACTGTTGGACTCATCGTACTGTCGCAGTACACTTGTGTGGTTTGCGCCCCAGCACATATTTTGCACAGACACAACACTTGGTTGGCGCCCCAGCAAGATGTATTATTTTTCGGATGGGGCAGCTGCTCAGTATACAAATTTCATCCGAGGTCATCCGAGGTCACGAGGTCAAACTGCTGATTACGGTAAATAGGCGTTGTAACACATGTGTGTGGGTTCGTTTTTCGTCTAGAACGCGAAAAATGACATTGGAACATTGTTTGTTCCTTAGAAATAGACGTAAAAGCAAAATCGGAAATTCATTTTTTAATGCATGGTAGTGTTGTGAGAGGTGGTCGATTTTTGTCTTTGAAAGGTCATAAGTCAGTAATTTTTGACGATATCGACTTCAAATTTGGTACACATATTCACCAGACACATCGCGATCATATGTATTCCGGTTTTTGGTTAACTCTGACGTTTTTGGAAAATATTGTAAAAATAAACGATTTTTTTGGGGGGGATTTCTCAATAATGTTGAAATTCATTATTTTACATTTCAATGCAACTCGAAAATCCTAGATAGCAGTTTGATAGCCTAGTCTATTGTCAGTAATTTTATATATGACAATTTAATTTATCTTGAACCTTTGAAAGTGTTTTCCGAAAACCTTTATTTTCAACAGCAACAAAAACAGCAGAATATGACGTCACTCTGTTGTCATTCCCGGTTGACCTATCACAAACTCATATTTTTTTTTATTTTGCCAACATATGTAGAATTAATGTGATAGATGGTGCTGAAAGTTTGGTAACGATACTGGTATTGGTTAAGAGATAATGCAAAATAACGGGAGGGGGTGGGGGATCGCCCCCCCCCCCCCCCCGTAACTCGCGGGTTAAGGGCCGATCATAAATTACGATATTCTCTAGGGGAAGGAGGGGGGGGGGGGGGGGTCGCCAGCCGAACCGTAACTGGGGGGGGGGGAATAGTTAAAATATCGTACGGTAATTTATGAACGGTTCCTAACATAGGTAATACGTATATGTGGGCCATACACTATTGCCATGTCCCAGCTGGGGAGGGGGGATATTTTGCCCCCTCATTATCTTTCGAACCAATAACCGCAGCGAGACGCACAATGCGGCAATCGAAAGCTCTCAATGAGACGCAACTAAAACGCATGCGAAATTGTCAAAATAAGGTAATGTAAAAATAAATTGTCAATACCTGACATGGTTGGTCACGGTTGGTTAAGGTCAAAATGGAGTTATTTGATTTTGAGTTGGCCATACTTTCCATCCAAAGCCTTAGATTGCGACTATTATCGCACAAAGTGCTCTCAAAGGTATCGTGCATCTCCCACATAAGCAAAAATGAAATTGTAAGCAAATATCAAGGTCAACGTCAGGCCACGAAAGGTCACTACGCTCAAAATATCTACGAAAGTCATGCAACATATTGTATGGGTTATTTTACACGTATGATTCGATTGTGGCAGTCATTTGCACAACCTGACCCCATATAATGGCCATCAGGACAAGGTCAGGTCACACAAGGTCCAAATTTGAAATTGGTTAATATAAATAACAAAGGCATGTTTCTAGACCAAATTTGTCTCCGACATGTGGCTTTTATTTGTCTGCAACTGGTCACTAAAAGCAAAAGAAAAATGACGTCATAAGTGACTTATACTTAGGGAGCCATAAGTCAGTCAAAAATAAAGATATTGCTTGGAAATTTGGTTTGGGTATTGTTCATACTTGGTTCTCTAATATGTATTCCGGTTTTTTAATATATAAAAAGTGATTTTGTGGAAATTTTCCCGAAATAAATCAGTTTTTTTAATTGTTGGGGGCCAAAACCCAAAATTTCCAAATCTGAGATTGGCATTTTGAAGAAAATGTGATTTCCTTTCTTTTTACGTCTTATTTGTAACTTGCATCAATACTCATTTTTTAACGAATTTTCAAACATTTATCGTTTTTGCACCAACAATGGCATGACATCACGTCGTTAAAATGTCACTATCTCCTAAAGTACTGCATCAATTTAATTGAAATGTTGTGTGAAGACGTAGAATTGATGTGGCATACGGTACTGAATGAACGTTTCACGTCCATATCTTCCATATCTATATCTATCATGGTGTTCAAGTTATTGAGAACATCTGGGAGGGGGCATATCCCCCCCCCCCCCCTACCGGGACGCGGGTTAAATTACGCTTCTCTGTGGAATAACGCCAATTCAAACAAATAAAATTACTTCAAACCCTAAAATACTGTCCGACTTATCGCATAATTAAATGCGAAGCCGGAGTTCGGATATGTTTCAAACAGGGTCGGCGCCAAACAATTTTGAGTGGGGTCTGCTAGTTTTTATGGGAGGGGGCCCCCTCACCCCTCCCCCCACTCCCATGAGGCTTATGTAAAAATCCTGCTAATCTCTGGAGGGTGGGGGGGGGGTGGAACGATCCTGGGTGCCCGGCCCTCCCCCTCCCCTTCCCCTCTCCCTCTCCTCTCCTCCTCCTCCCCCCCCCCCCCCCCCCCAGCCCGGGGCGACGTCCCTGGTTTCAAGGTCCACGTTTACGTTAACTTTATCAAATCCCATAGGTTATACACTGGCCAGCACTGCCCAGATGGCGCTCGGGTCTGATCGTCTTCTGCCTAGATGGCGTTCGGGTCCATCGTCGGATCGTCTTCTGCCGAGATGGCGCTCGGGTCTGCTCGTCTTCTGCCAAGAGGGCGCTCGGGTCCATCGTCTGATCGTCTTCTGCCCAGATGGCGTTCGGGTCCATCGTCTGATCGTCTTCTGCCCAGATGGCGCTCGGGTCCATCGTCTGATCGTCTTCTGCCTAGATGTCGCTCGGGTCGCTCGGTCTATACACGGCGTTGTACGGGGTTGCGGATGGGTGTGATCTGCTTAGTCCTGGTTACCTAAGAATATGAAAGAACGTAGCAAACTAGGAGGCTTACTTAGGAAGCGGAAGGGTGCTTTGAAGCTGGGAATCATACCGAGGGATCTTGGAAGCTGGGAATCATACCGAGGGATCTTGGAAGCTGGGAATCATACCGAGGGATCTTGGAAGCTGAGAATCATACCGAGGGATCTTGGAAGTTGGGAATCATACAGAGGGATCTTGGAAGCTGGGAATCATATCGTGGGATCTTGGAAGCTGGGAATCATACCGTGGGATCTTGGATGTTGGGAATCATAGCGTGGGATCTTGGAAGATGGGAATCATACCGTGGGATCTTGGAAGCTGGGAATCATACCGAGGGATCTTGGAAGCTGGGAACCATACCCTGGGATCTTGGAAGCTGGGAATCATACCGTGGGATCTTAGAAGCTGGGAATCATACCGGGGATCTTGGAAGCTGGGAATCATACCGTGGGATCTTGGAAGCTGGGAATCATACCGTGGGATCTTGGAAGCTAGGAATCATACCGTGGGATCTTGGAAGCTGGGAATCATACCGAGGGATCTTGGAAGCTGGGAATCATACCGAGGGATCTTGGAAGCTGGGAATCATACCGTGGGATCTTGGAAGCTGGGAATCATACCGTGGGATCTTGGAAGATGGGAATCATACCGTGGGATCTTGGAAGCTGGGAATCATACCGAGGGATCTTGGAAGCTGGGAAGCATACCGAGGGATCTTGGAAGCTGGGAATCATACCGAGGGATCTTGGAAGCTGGGAAGCATACCGAGGGATCTTGGAAGCTGGGAATCATACCGTGGGATCTTGGAAGCTGGGAATCATACCGAGGGATCTTGGAAGCTGGGAATCATACCGTGGGATCTTGGAAGCTAGGAATCATACCGTGGGATCTTGGAAGCTGGGAATTATACCGAGGGATCTTGGAAGCTGGGAATCATACCGAGGGATCTTGGAAGCTGGGAATCATACCGAGGAAGCTTGGAAAGTTGGGAAGCTAGAAAGGCTGGGAAGTTTACCTAGTAAACTAGAGGAGGCTGGGAAGTTGGGAAGTTTACATAGAGCTACTAGATGAAGCTGGTACTGAGATGCTATAGAAAACTAGAAAGCATATCTGGAAAGCTAGGGAAGCTCGTAGGCTAGGAAGCTTACATATAAGACAGGAGGAAATTGGAGGGCTAAGAAGCTTACCTAGGATGCTAGAGAGGCATTTGGGAAGCTAGGAAGCTTAATCAGGAATGTGGGAAGTTAACAAGTTTACCAAGAAAGTTTGAGGAAGTTAAAGAGCAACCCCAGTAAGCTGGTAAGTCAGGAAGCTTTCCTAGGAATCGGGAGGAGACTGGGAACCTAGAAAGCTCACCCTGGAAGCTAGGAAGCTGATAAACTGATGAAGCTGGGAAGCTTACCTAGGAAGCTGGAGGAGACTGGGAATCTAGAAAGCTCACCCTAGAAGCTAGGAAGCTGATTAGCTGATGAAGCTGGGAAGCTTACCTAGGAAGCTGGAGGAGACTGGGAACCTAGAAAGCTCACCCTGGAAGCTAGGAAGCTGATTAGCTGATGAAGCTGGGAAACTTACCTAGAAAGCTGGAGGAGACTGGGAACCTAGAAAGCTCACCCTATAAGCTAGGAAGCTGATTAGCTGATGAAGCTGGGAAGCTTACCTAGGAAGCTGGAGGAGACTGGGAACCTAGAAAGCTCACCCTGGAAGCTAGGAAGCTGATTAGCTGATGAAGCTGGGAAGCTTACCTAGGAAGCTGGAGGAGACTGGGAACCTAGAAAGCTCACCCTGGAAGCTAGGAAGCTGATAAGCTGATGAAGCTGGGAAGCTTACCTAGGAAGCTGGAGGAGACTGGGAACCTAGAAAGCTCACCCTGGAAGCTAGGAAGCTGATAAACTGATGAAGCTGGGAAGTTTACCTAGGAAGCTGGAGGAGACTGGGAACCTAGAAAGCTCACCCTGGAAGCTAGGAAGCTGATTAGCTGATGAAGCTGGGAAGCTTACCTAGGAAGCTGGAGGAGGCTGGGAATCTAGAAAGCTCACCCTGGAAGCTAGGAAGCTGATTAGCTGATGAAGCTGGGAAGCTTACCTAGGAAGCTGGAGGAGACTGGGAATCTAGAAAGCTCACCCTGGAAGCTAGGAAGCTGATAAACTGATGAAGCTGGGAAGCTTACCTAGGAAGCTGGAGGAGACTGGGAATCTAGAAAGCTCACCCTATAAGCTAGGAAGCTGATTAGCTGATGAAGCTGGGAAGCTTACCTAGGAAGCTGGAGGAGACTGGGAACCTAGAAAGCTCACCCTATAAGCTAGGAAGCTGATTAGCTGATGAAGCTGGGAAGCTTACCTAGGAAGCTGGAGGAGACTGGGAACCTAGAAAGCTCACCCTATAAGCTAGGAAGCTGATTAGCTGATGAAGCTGGGAAGCTTACCTAGGAAGCTGGAGCCACTGCGGGGTGTTGATGACACCAGTATCACGAGCGTAGGCTTCGTGGTGTTCTCCAGCTGGATCAAACCGGCTTCAGTGTGCTCTGCTGCTGAAAAAATACGCACATATAAGGTGTTATTACATTTTATTATTATTTGACAGATTATCTTTCTCCTTACGAGCTGATCACCACACGCCAGTCGTAAACATGTATAAAATGCATGTGGTTATGGCAGGGGTTGAGCATTAGCTGATCGTAAACATGTATAAAATGCATGTGGTTATGGCTGGGGTTTAGCATTAGCTGATCGTAAACATATATAAAATGTATGTGGTTATGGCTGGGGTTGAGCATTAGCTGATCGTAAACATGTATACAATGCATGTGGTTATGGCAGGGGTTGAGCATTAGCTGATCGTAAACATGTATAAAATGCATGTGGTTATGGCTGGGGTTTAGCATTAGCTGATCGTAAACATGTATACAATGCATGTGGTTATGGCTGGGGTTGAGCATTAGCTGATCGTAAACATGTATAAAATGCATGTGGTTATGGCTGGGGTTGAGCATTAGCTGAACTCAGCGGCACACAAGACGTTAGCGTGCTGAATAATTACGTTTATAGGCGACATGAAATTTTTCCGACATTGTCGTTTAGCTAATTCACATGGAGTGTTTACAATCTACAGTATTAACAGATACAACGCTAGATACAACTTTGAAGAATCATAATTTTACCATTTTAAATGATGCTTGTAGCATTGCAAAATACGAACACCACGATGAGTCGGTCCTGTACCCGACTTAATCCTTAGTCACAAATTGCCTAAAGGGCAAGGCAATTTTCATCGTTATGAGTTCATGTTCGTAAGTCATTTCAAACCTAAATAACTCGTGTCACCGGGAAACAAATTGGGCATTCAATTGCCACATTACTGTTTAATATTCGCATAATCGCGATGCATAAACTATACAATATATATAATAATACACTGTTTTTGTCTGAATATGTAGGTTTCTTAGAACATGAAAACAGAAACAGAACGAAGCAGTCACAGTTTAAAATTAATGTGCAATTAATTGAATCGAGAAAGGACTGAATTTCAGCCATCCATCCAGCCAATCAGCCACAAGGAAATTCATATCTTTTGCTGGCATCCAGATTTACAGCAATGGTAGGTACTTGACTCTATTGTTCTTCTCTATCACCACTATATATAGTTAAAGTTGCATACCTTTCTCTATCGTGCTTGGCTCGCGCCGAATGAGCTGCGTAGTATCGAGATTCACCATAAGTTGTTCTTCGTAGCTAATATTACTGGTCACAATTCTTCTGTTGATTTCCTCTTCGTCGTTGCTCGCACTGTCTGCAATAGCAAAGCAAAATCGGTGTTAGTTTACAATCAAATTATGTTACACTTTTTTCATTTTGTCAACATGTGTGGAATTTAACTGGCAGTCCCCAGCCGAAAGCGCGGCGCTGGGGGGGTGGGGATTTTACCCCCACGTATCTTCCGAACCAATGACCGTAGCGAGACGCACAAGGTGGCGATAGCAAGCCCTCAGTGAGACAAATCTAATGCACACCCGAAATTCTTAAAATAGGGTGTCAAGTCACGGCCAGGTCAATTATCAAAATTTAAGTGTTCGGGGTTTTGGGCCATACTTTCCATCCAATGCTTTAGATTGCGACTATTAACTCACAAAGTGCTCTCAAATGTGTAATGCATCTCCCGCATAAGTAAAAGTGAAATTGTAAGCAATTGTCAATGTTAAGGTCAGGTCACAAAAGGTCACAGGTCAACGAAAGAAATGTGACACATGTTGTATGGGTTATTTTACACGTCGAATTCGATAGTAGCAGCCATTTTCACAAGCTGACCCAATATAATGTCCCTCGGGTCAAGGTCAGGTCACAATAAGTGCAAAAATTCAAATGGATTAATATATGTAAATAAGCATGACGTGTTCCTAGACAAGTTTTGTTTCAGAAATACAGTGGTGGTGTTGATTTGTTTGTATCTAGTCAGTACAAGCTAAAAAATGCAATAAAAAAATGATGTCATTAGTTGCTTATACTTAGGGAGCCATACGTCATTCAAAAATAGAGATATCGCTTTGAAATTTGGTTTGGGCATCGTCCATACTCGGTTCTCTAAGATATCTTCCATTTTTTATCTTTAAAAAAAACTTTGTGGAAATTCTTCCAATTTTTTGTTGTTGAATTTTTGAGGGTCAAAAACCCAACATGTTGAAAATCTGAGATCGCCATTTGTAATATAATGTTATTTCCGTTCTTTTGACGGTTGTTATTTGCGATTTGCATCAACACACTATTTTATACGATTTGTCAAACATTTAATGTTTTTTCACCAAAAATGACATGACATGACGTCATTTAAAATCATTATCTCCCAATATACTACACCAATTTCAATCAAATTTTGGCAGAATGCAGGATAAAGTACCGACATTTTGATCTGAATGTCTGTCACAGTTTTCAAGTTATTGAGAAAATCCGGCAGGGAGTAAATTTTACTCCCCAGCGCCGTTCGGGTTAACCCGCCATTGACTGGGGGTGGCGTTTAGCGCCCCCCCCCCCCCAGACAAACTTTCCCAATAGCTCAAAAATCAATACAGTGATCAACGTGAAACTCCGGGTACCTTCTTCTACATCCATGTTATGTCTTTTGTTAAAAAATGAAGCAATTTCGTAAATGTGTTATCGAGATCTAGCGAATTTAGTGACGTCACTACACACGAGTTTGACAACAAAATCAGCTACACTTTAACCCTCGCCCTAGCAGGGGTGGTAAAAGTGCTTTGAGTGGCCCCGACCAAAAGTGCACATAAAAAGCTCAGGTGGGGTATTTTTGTTCTCTTCACATGAACACCTGGCTGCATGCTCACACCATCCATATTTTAAAACCAAACAAAGATCCGTAACTCTCACTGAAAGCTACAGGCCAATACCACTGACCAGCTGTTACCACAAAATCGGTGAGCGACTGATTAAAGAAAGACGGCTATATTTTATCAAATCAATAAACATAATATCAAACAACCAATCAGGCTTCTTGCCAGAACGAAGCACAACTGACAACCAGACAAAAATTGCCCCCTCCTGGAGTGAATCCTGTGTACGCAACCACGGGTGGAGTGGAGTTTCCTATTCAAATGGTGGGGCCACTGCCCTACCAATCTTGTGGTTTGCCCCACCAACTTTTGTCAGATTTCATGGTTTCCTGGCGTTAAAATAGCAATGTTTCACATCAACCATACAAAACAACCAGCCAATATGACATTTTGTCCCACCCATGTACGCTACTGGACGTAACATTTACTGAAATTACGGTCGCAGGGACCTGCACGTTTAGAACTCTCCGCTCGCATTCGCTCGCTGCGCTGCGGAACCTACCCCGGACCCCCCAGACCATCTCGTAGACAGTCAAAGATATCCACTTTTCAGTCTGTCGTAATATTACCGTCAGCTGGCTAGTCTTCTTATATTAGGGACCTCAATAACACCATAAACTGGGGAGGTGAATTACTGAACTAATACCAACCAATAACCATTATCTCCGCAACCAATTTTTTCAAGTATAACACCCAGGGCACTTCAACTTGTTAGACGCAAAATGTCTGTCAACAGGCTTAATACAAGGGTCAGTACCTACTCAGCCCAATCCTCCTTACATTAGCATTAGACTCAGCCTTACACTCCATTTCATCACCTACAAAAAAAAAACAATCGAATCTACACTGACGACATCTCAATCTGGACATCCCACAAACACCATAACATGAACAACGCCTCAGCAATTTTACAAATATCTCTAAAAATATATCTCAGTCACATCAACTCATCTCATTAACGAACTTGGTACCTAGGCTACCTCACCAGATCCTTCCACACAGGGGCGCAGCCAGACCTTCAGAAGGGGGGGGGGGGGGGGGGGGCAAGCCCCTGGGAGAGATCCCCACCCCCAAAAATACCCCTGGATATGACAAACTACGGATTTCGGCCACCTTATTTTGTGAGGCCCCCTATTTAACAATTTTTCTTCGTCTACTTTTGATGAGCTGGATTGCACCAGGACCCTCAGTAGGCATTTTACTTAGCGCATTACTAATTTGTATTGTTACGTACAGGAGAGAAAACCTATCTTAGCTGACAACAGGTGCGGGTCGGCTTTTGAGCGTGGGGGCGGCTGAAATGACAAAAAATGTACCCCCATTTTGATACGTGTATTTAAGCCTTTGCAGCATTTTTGATGTGGATATTCATGTTATAGTAGGTAGGTATGTACTTGTCAGTATGCGCCGCGAAGCGGCACGACATTTTTACGGTTTTGCCTGATAAAACCCGGAAATATAGGCGGTGGGCTAGCAACCTCTGGGCAGGCTCGAGGGCCCTGTTCACAGACTCAATGGCCCTCTGGATAAGCTGGATAGAGGATAATAAGCTAAACATGCTATTCATTCAATTCAGCGTTACGACGAACCGATGACGATGACTATGGCTTCGTTATGACGATGACTACCGATCTGACGCCGCAAAGCGGCGTGAAAATTCTAATTTTAGGTCCTGGAAAACGAAATGTTAATATTGGAACCAGACCGTGAGGTGATATGGCTTAGGAAGATGGTCCTGGCCTGTTTCCACTATTAGCTCTTCGGGCCAGCAAGTTGTGCACCGCTGGAGCAGCTTCCGGGTGCTGATCTCCTCGTCGCCAGCCAGCAATTATCGCCTGGGGCCAGCAATTACCGCCAAGGAGAGCCTCTGCCAGCCACGTAATGCAATTCTTTTTCCCATTTTCAAATTTGTATAAGCAATTGCGAAACTTGTGTCATGCCGCGAAGCAGCGCGAAATTTTTCAGTTTTTGACAGCTGGATAGCTGGATTTTGACTGCACTGCAAAGGTAATTTTTACGATAAATTGTTATTTTTTCCTGCAAGAAGTGTGTGTGTGTGTGTGTGGGGGGGGGGGAGGTCGACCCTCCCCGCCTTCTAAAAGTGGGGGTAGTTTGTCCAGACCTCCCCCCGACACTCCCGTCGGCGACGCCCCTGGCTGACAAATATTGCAGCACACTCTCTCCTAAGAGGAAAATGGTTAAATTGTTTTGCACTATCATCATCCCCCCCCCCCGAATTCGAAAACGCATCAGACTTATCAAATTACCATTTTTTAACACAAGCAAACATTGCGCCAGGTGGGTACAGCACATTACCGCTCATTATGACCGCGCCGACCACGGCTACCCGTCACTCCAGCTATAGCAGGCGCTCCAGGCGGCGACGGCTAGCAACCCCTGGGCAGGCTCGAGGGTCCCGTTCTCAGGCTCAATGGCCCTCTGGATAAGCTCGAGAGGGCCCTGAACAGACTCAATGGCCCCTTGGCAAGCCGAGAGGCCCCTGAACAGACTCTAATAGCCCCTGGGCAGTTTCGAGAGGCCCCTGAACAGGATTAATGGACCATTGGGAAAGCTCGAGAGGCCCCTGAACAGACTCTAATGGCCCCTAGGCAGGTTCAAGAGGCCCTTGAACAGCCTCAATGGACCCCTGGGCAAGCTCGAGAGGCACCTGGGCAGGTTCGAGAGGCCCCTGAACAGACTCAATGGACCCCTGGGCAAGCTGGAGAGGCCTCTGGACAGACTCTAATGGCCCCTGGGCAGGTTCGAGATGCCCCTGAACAGACTCGATGGGCCTCTGGGAAAACTATAATGGGCCCCTGGGGAGGTTCAAGAGACCCCAAAACATACTATAATGGGCCCCTGGCCAGGCTCGAGAGGCTCCTGAACATACTCAATAGGCCCCTGGACATGCTCGAGAGGCCACTGGGCAGGTTTATTGGGCCGTGGGTGGGTTCAATTGGCCCCTGTACAAGTGGACATGCTCTAGAGGCACCTGGGCAGGTTTTGGGGCCCCTGAGTGGGCTCAATGGGTCCCAGAGCATGCTCGAAAGGTCCTTGGGCATGTTTTTGCGCCCTTAAGTAGGCTCAATGGGCCCCTGGACATGCTCGAGAGGCCCCTGGAGTTTTTTGGGCCCCTCGGTGAGCTCAATGGCCCCTGGGCATGCCCAAGAGGCCCCTTGGGCCAGCTTCGAAAGCCCTTCAGTGTCTCTGAGGGTCCTTGGCATGCACCAGCGTGGCCCTTGCCTGGTTTGATGGCTTCTCTGTGACTTTTTGAAAGCCAATTAGCTAATGCAAATGGTATCTGGGCCAATCTCGGCGGGACCCCCTGTGATCCGTAAGGGGGGCGGGGCAATCCCCCCCCCCCTTTGCCCCCCCCCCCCCTGGCTGCGCCCCTGCTTCCACATGGAAGGGTATGTGGTTAGGGAATACAGGTGGCACTTTTCTACCCGCTTACCCACGAGACGTGGGTAGTTACTACCCACGTGGATAGTTGTGGGTAGCACAAGCAATCATTTGGCTGAAGTGGGTAATTGGCGGGTAGCAGAATTTTCAACTTTTCAAAACATGACAATTTTAAACCTTATTTCATTGACTACGCTTTCATACCAGCAACATCATTCAAGTTTATTGCATGAATTTGCATAATTTAAAGGTTTTTGCTTTAATTTTCTTCAATACCAAAATAGTACAATTTATGTTGAGGGTAGCTGTGGGTAGTTGACAGCTTATTTGAGCACGTGGGTAGTGGTGGGTAGTTGAACAGTGTTTGCGGCGCGACGCGGGTAGTCTCAGGCCTGAAAAGTGGCAGCTCTATTAGGGAACTTGAACTTCCACATCAACATTGAGAAGAAGAAAAAATACAACCACTTAACAGGTTCTTAACCTTCACTTCTCACCAGAAAAATGAAAATGCATATTATGCATATTCATTTCTATATTCATATACATCTACGAAAACTGCACTCCATTAACATTCCCAAACAAATATCTTCCCTGGAATTGGAATAGGCCAGGGCATTGACATATAGGTATAGATGAACTACTTCGCCCGGCAGCCGCTCCCGCTAGGCGACACTAGCGCCGCAGCGGAGAAGGGATTGAGTTAGCGCGGCAATGCTTTTGCTATGGCGGAAGGGCGATATTTGCCGGCATGTAACTACAAAACCACGTGAGGTAGCGCACTGGAAAAGGTTTGAGGACGTAAAGACATTCATAATTAATAGCATGAAATACAAATATTCAGCCTGAACGTTCACGGTGATTATGGTCAAATATCGCCCCTCCGCCATAGCAAAAGCATTGCCGCGCTAACTCATGGCCTCTCCGCTGCAGCGCTAGTGTCGCTTCAATCGGGAACGGCTGCCGGTCGGCGCAACAGCTGGAGTAGTTCGTTTATACTTATATAGGTCAATGGGCCAGGGGGTTATCATGCATGCAGTCGTCATATGCTCAATTGGCTGGGGCGTGACGTCATACGTCCACAAGATTTTAGCGCACCGACATTTGTGGCGCGGCTTATACATATATGGCCCTTTAATATTAGCATAGGAGTAAGATCAGAGATAAGAGATAAGATTAGCATGGTGTGGTGTCGTCAGACCGGTGTACCCTGTCTGTCTCCTCACGGAGTTCCCCTAGCGGACCCTATGTAGCTGGGAGTTGGTGAGCTGGCCGAGAGATGGCGCGCGGGTATCCAGCCGCCGCCAACCCGATCGGCCCGCGCGCAGGAGACGGAGTTGGACAGCGACCGACGGCGGACCTGTGTGTGTGCGCGCAGTAAATACAGTCACTTGGGACCGGAGCACGTTGGGCGGCAGCGCCGTGCGGGTATGCGGAGGCGGCAGCGCCGTGCCGGTGTGCGGGGGCGGCAGCGCCGTGCCGGTGTGCGGGAACCCCGGAGACTGGCGGCAGTGCGGCACTCTCCGGGGAACGTGCCAACGACACGCCGATACGACGTTCGCGACGGGTCACGACGAGACCAGAACGCTTCATCGAACGCTATTGAAGTGAACTCGTGGTGTATGTGCGTGTGTACTGTCTGTGCGTGTGCGTACGAATGGTGTATCTGAACCGGGTGGCTGCATAGTTCAGCGCTATAGGGAGCGTCCCTTTTAAGGAGGGCAGGGTGTGGTGTCGTCAGACCGGTGTACCCTGTCTGTCTCCTCACGGAGTTCCCCTAGCGGACCCTATGTAGCTGGGAGTTGGTGAGCTGGCCGAGAGATGGCGCGCGGGTATCCAGCCGCCGCCAACCCGATCGGCCCGCGCGCGGGAGACGGAGTTGGACAGCGACCGACGGCGGACCTGTGTGTGTGCGCGCAGTAAATACAGTCACTTGGGACCGGAGCACGTTGTGTACCACGGGACGGACTGGGACCCAGCATTAACCCAGGCGCGGGTATACAATACATAGGAGCCCATTCGCTGTCAAAATAGGAGTGACTTAGAAGCAAAATGTTACTTAGATAAGTTGAATCGGTTATTTAGATCAGTTGAAATGTTATTTAGATAAGTTGTGATACCTTGAATCGGTCTTTATTTCAGGGCATGTTGTCTGTGAATCGGCTCGGTAGAATGATCTATATAGTCTTTCAAAAATTGTGAGTTATTATTTATTTGTATAGGGGCAAGGGATTCTCCATCCAGATGACGTCACCACCCCTGAGTCGGATTCGGTCAAATCGCCGGATGACTCTACCTTCTTATAGGGCCTTGTCTCAACGTCTCAACCATACGCCATGCGCCATAAATTTCTATATTTATTCCGACGAAGCCGTTAAACCTAACCAGGGTGTGGCAGGGAACAACTGTAATAACAATTAAACCTGACCTAACCTTTACAGCAATTACGGTTGCAGGGACCAACGTTTAGAACACTTCACTCACTGCGCTGTCATTAACTGGCCCAGACCTAAAAATGGATATATTGCCAGATAGCTAATACTACGACCAACATGTTGACGCTAACCAAATCGTCGTATACTCATAACTTTGGTAATGACGACGGACAGAGCAAAATCGTTATTTTTGGACGTGGTCGATTTTAGGTCATTCACTTGACCTGGAAGGTCACCCGTTGACCTGAAACCTAAAAATTGCATACTCTTTGATTCCTCTCATGACAGGTAACATTCTAGTTTTACATTTATATATGTTGCTTGTTTCGGAAGTTAACAAGGGGGTCTGTCAGCCCCCCCCCCCCCGCCCCGTAGGGTGAAGGTGAGAAACGGTCGCCGTAGGGCGAGGGTGAGAAACGGTCCCCGTAGGGTGAAGGTGAGAAACGGTCCCCGTAGGGCGATGGTGAGAAACGGTCCCCGTAGGGCGAAGGTGAGAAATGGTCTCCGTAGGGCGAAGGTGAGAAACGGCCCCCGTAGGGCGAAGGTGAGAAACGGCCCCCGTAGGGCGAGGGTGAGAAAGGTTCCCGTAGGGCGAGGGTGAGAAACGGTCCCCGTAGGGCGAGGGTGAGAAACGGTCGCCGTAGGGCGAGGGTGAGAAACGGTCCCCGTAGAGCGAAGAGGATAAACGGTCCCCGTAGGGCGATGGTGAGAAATGGTCCCCGTAGGGCGAGGATGAAAAACGGTCGTCGTAGGGCGAGGGTGAGAAACGGTCCCCGTAGGGCGAGGGTGGGAAACGGTCCCCGTAGGGCGAGGGTGAGAAACGGTCTCCGTAGGGCGAAGGTGAGAAACGGTCCCCGTAGGGCGAAGGTGAGAAACGGTCCCCGTAGGGCGAAGGTGAGAAACGGTTCCCGTAGGGCGAAGGTGAGAAACGGTCCCCGTAGGGCGAGGGTGAGAAACGGTCCCCGTAGGGCGAGGGTGAGAAACGGTCCCCGTAGGGCGAAGGTGAGAAACGGTCCCCGTAGGGCGAGGGTTAGAAACGGTCCCCGTAGGGCGAGGGTGAGAAACGGTCCCCGTAGGGCGAGGGTGAGAAACGGTCCCCGTAGGGCGAGGGTGAGAAACGGTCCCCGTAGGGCGAGGGTGAGAAACGGTCCCCGTAGGGCGAGGGTGAGAAACGGTCCCCGTAGGGCGAGGGTGAGAAACGGTCCCCGTAGGGCGAGGGTGAGAAACGGTCCCCGTAGGGCGAGGGTGAGAAACGGTCCCCGTAGGGCGAGGGTGAGAAACGGTCCCCGTAGGGCGAGGGTGAGAAACGGTCCCCGTAGGGCGAGGGTGAGAAACGGTCCCCGTAGGGCGAGGGTGAGAAACGGTCCCCGTAGGGCGAGGGTGAGAAACGGTCCCCGTAGGGCGAGGGTGAGAAACGGTCCCCGTAGGGCGAGGGTGAGAAACGGTCCCCGTAGGGCGAGGGTGGGAAACGGTCCCCGTAGGGCGAGGGTGAGAAACGGTCCCCGTAGGGCGAGGGTGGGAAACGGTCCCCGTAGGGCGAGGGTGAGAAACGGTCTCCGTAGGGCGACGGTTAACAGACCGTACAGATGCCATATCTTGAGAAAATGCAATAAAAAACGTCAAAAGATAGCAAATGGCAAGGGGTACAAAATGGCTAGCTCGGATTTGTGATAATATTATTTTTTGACCACCTAAAATAAAAATAAACGTTTTTTGTGTTATATTCACATGCTTCTTTCAAAAGATATAAAAAACAGGAATATATGTGTATATCCGAGAACCACATATGGGCAATTTCCAAACCAACTTCTAAAACAATATCTCCACTTTTGACTGACTTTTGGCTTCTAAAGTATAGGTAACTCATGACGTTTTTTTTTAAAATAACCAACTACGAGCAAATGAATGCCACTGCTGCATTCCGGACCCAAAACTGGTCCAGCAACATACTTGTGAATTTATATTGATTAATTTCGAATTTTGACCATATGTGATCTGACCTTGACCTGAGCTTGAGCTTGACTTTACGTAAATGAAGTCAGATGGTAAAATGACATCACTATCGAATTATACGTGTAAAATAACCCGTAGAACATATGTTGCAGGAATTTCGTGGCTATTTTGCGTAGCGGGTCGAGCTCGGCAAAGCATCTCGGGCCGACGTCGGCCCGATGTCGGGGTAACATCGGCTACACGTCGGGAGCACGTCGGCCCGATGTCGGGGTAACATCGGCTACACGTCGGGAGCACGTCGGCCCGATGTCGGGGTAACATCGGCTACACGTCGGGAGCACGTCGGCCCGATGTCGGGGTAACATCGGCTACACGTCGGGAGCACGTCGGGTTAAAGGGACGCTCCCACCTTAACTTTAGTTTTGAGTTGAGATGGCCATCCTGTTGGATTTGCATTGCAATTAAGCAGGGTAGCAGTTAAAACAACCACATAGGTATAATCAAAAATAAATTCAACCTTGGTCTTCACAATTGTAACGAATAAACCCCACGTGTATTTGAATAGGGGTCTAAAGTCGATGACGCCACCTCTCTTTACCAAATGGTGATGATAGTCGACTTGTTTTAAGGTTTAACTTGGAGATATTTGCGTGTTTTATTTCTCGATCGCCGGGTGGATCGGTAATGGTTGTGCGCTGTGGTTATATATAGTCTAATGCAAACGATGCCAAAGATTCGATGTGTGGTATGTGGCGCTCTCAGTGAAAGGACTTCGGTGTTCAGGTGAGTGCGTCATGCTATTTAATTTACCAACAGCCAACACAGGTTTCTATTTTCCTATCAACGTGTATTCACTAATTATGCTGTGATTATCGTTTCAAACATCACAAGAGCATAAGCCAGACAAAAGGCAATTTGTTTGTCATTAGGATACATTTTGGGGGGTAATCAGACGCCTATGTCGGATACCTTTGCAAAACATTGAGTGGGGAAAATGTGCCACATGCCATTATTTTAATATTGAAAAAAAGTTCTGACACATTAACCAAATTGAAAGGAGGAAATTGTGCTTTCCTGTTGCCCTGAGAAGGATTGCAAACACATTTCCCTAAATAAAGTTGCTTATATTGTATATAAAATGCTGAAACATGCCCATTGTTTACAATTTGTTTCCCCCATTTTGCAGGAGCTATGGCCACTGGGGTCTTTCACTGTATCCGCCAGTGGTGTTCTATCAATACGTTCGCTAGTGATGATGTTCCGTGAGCAAAATTATAAAATATGGAAATATAAGATTTTGAATATTTTTCAACACTGTTTTGAGAGACATCATAATAAATAGAATTGCTAACCTAACTCTCATAATGCCAAAAAAAGATGATTCAGTAAATAGAAGCTTTCGGCTTGCGCCTTCAGTAAATAGGAAGCTTTCGGCTTGCGCCTTCATCAGCCATTATTTGTACAATACAAATAATGGCTGATGAAGGCGCAAGCTGAAAGCTTCCTATCTTGTGATTGATTTACTGAATCATCTTTTTGGCATTGCGAGAGTTAGGTTAGCAATTCTTCTTGAAATACTAGGTCCTCTGACCAAAAATTATACAGGTAATCTTTGACTACGGTAGGTACTTGTCGGTGCGCCGTGTAATGAACAGTATAGCAGCATATGGTAACATCAGAAAAGCAGCTGCATTGTGCACCACAGCAAAATGTCCACATTTCTTCCGACGAAGCCGTTAAACCTAACCAGGGTGTGGCAGGAAACAATTGTAATAACAATTAAACCTGACCTAACCTTTACAGCAATTACGGTTGCAGGGACCAACGTTTAGAACACTTCGCTCACTGCGCTGCAGCCCTACTCGGGGCTGCCCCCCCCCCCCCCCCCCCTCAGAGCCCCAGACGATCTTGTAGACAAGACCTAACCCTGCAGCGTAAATAAGTTGTCTGATGTATTCACGCAACCTAACCTAACCTAACATATTTATAATAATAACGGCTTCGTCAGAAGAAATATGGAAATGCTGCCCTGGTGCAAACTGTCTCTGCTTTTCGGATGTTACCATATGATGCTGTGACGTCATACTGTGCTGCCATACTGTGCATAACATGGTGCACTGACAGAAAGTGTGTTCAGAATAAGCAGCTTCAACAAGGTGTATCATTGGACATCGCAAAAATATGTCATGAATCATGGATGTATAATATGCTGTCTGACCGCGTGTGACCTGCTGCTGTGTCTGACTCATGTGACCTGCCGCTGTGTCTGACCCTGTATGGCCTGCCATGCTGCGTCTGTCCCCATGTGACCTGCCGCTGCTGTGTCTGTCCCCATGTGACCTGCCGCTGCTGTGTCTGACCCTGTGTGACCTGCCTGTGTGACTGGCCAGTTGACCGAGCGCAGCAAGGCGGCCTCCCTCTTCCGTCAGGCCTACTTCCCTCCCCTTGCGTCACGGTATTCACTGTTGTTGCTAGGCCCCGCCGGCGGCGGTGGTGCGCGCTCCCATCCTGCAATCCTGCTAGCCGCCGTCTGTCGCAGTCCGTCCGCCGAGCTGCTGCAGAAGAAGGTGCGCCTGACAACGGACGAGTGAAGCCAGCAGGTTCGCCAGCTGCGCTCCTCGCTGACCACGCCGCCGCGCACACGGCGCTCGGCGCTGCGCAGCCACAACGACGACGCGTCGCCGCCGCCGGCCTCGGCACGAAAACGGCGCAGCTCGGACGTGGCGCGCTCCGACCGGCCGACCAAGAAGCCGGTCACCCGCACCCGTCGTGCCAGGCCAACCAGGAAGCCGGTCACCGGCACCCGTCGTGCTAGGCCGACCAGGAAGCCGGTCACCGGCACCCGTCGTGCCAGGCCGACCAGGAAGCCGGTCACCCGCACCCGTCGTGCCAGGCCGACCAGGAAGCCGGTCACCCGCACCCGTCGTGCTAGGCCAAAGAGTTATAGCATTACCGTCACTGCACTTGAATGATATGCTTGCATGCTGCAACCGGTTGGTGATGAAGTTTCTTGTGCGAAACGTGGATGTGCGGCGCACTTCGTTTACCACTGACTCAATCACGGTATTCACCGTTTGCGTTCTTTGACATGCCTTCCGGCTGAATCGTTCGTCATGTTGTGGGTGATGTAGGCTGTGTCACGTGAATTTCCTCGCCGGTCGACCGATGCTGGTTAGAGGGGTTGCTTTGGTATATATCACACTTAATGTGATTCGATTGTATGACTGCGTTTTTGCCTGAAGCAGATCATTCTCATTTAAAGAATCTGGATGGCTGTGTTGTACGGCACTTTTTATATTTCGCTCGGTAAAGGCTGAATCCAGACACTGACGTGTGGTTTTGGTGACCATACGATGCATTTTGTCGCATTATTTGTCAAGGAAGCACATTTCGTTTTGATAATAGTTAATCAGGTTGTTGCATCTGGCTAGTCTAGGGCGGTCACAATGTGGTATATGATACTGTTTCCTGCACTGAGACACGAAAATAAAAGTAGAAAGCATTACACTTTCTGCGAAATCAAATCATGCCGGAATATCAAACGGAAGATTTCGTGATCAGTGTCCTAAGTATGGTCTGTTGTCTGTACACCAAGTTTCAGCAAAATCGAGACATCCCGAGAATATCAAAAGGAGTATTACTAACCCTCGAACTCCTTAGTAAGGCAAAATACCACCACTAAGAGCATGACACTCGTGATCAGCGTCCTAAGTATGGTCTGTAGACCAATTGTCAGCGAAATCGAGATACCACGGTGGACCTTCGTATGTATGTATGTCCGTCCGTATTTCGTAAGATACGAAAATCCAAGACCAAAAACATTGGATTCGTGATCAGCGTATCGGATATGGTATGTGTATCAATTTTCAGCGAAATCGACATATCCCGGTGGACCTTCGTATGTAATAGGTATGTATGACCGTCCGCACTTCGTAAGATACAACAAAATCCAGATAAAAACATTCTGTGCGTGATCAGCGTATCGGATATGGTCAGTGCACCAATTTTCAGCGAAATCGAGATAACCCAAATATCAAACTGCAGTTGATATAAATCTGCTCCTAGTTTGGCGGTGATCTACGAAGACGCATACGTTTCAATGGTTTTGTTATTGGTTTGTTTTGTATTCAAAGCGCCAAAATTGTCTCGAAATAATTGCGCCATATTTTGGCAGCGTAAAGGATTTCTGTATAGCTCTCTAGAGCTCAGTATGACGTCATCAACCCAAATATTAAAACTTAACTTTTTGTGAAATTGAGCACTGTTTGCGAGAGAAAAAATGTAATGATCGTGTTCGGCAGCAATTACTTCATATTTTGCACCACAAGCGGCGTACATTTGACAACTTTTGGGAAGGTTGAAGTGTCCCTTTAACCCTATTTGTAACAGGGGGGGCGGATTCCGCCCCCCCCCCTCATGTTTTTCGCAGATATCTCCAGAACGGCTGGGAGCAGGCCCATTAAATTTTTGGGACTTTTCATAGAATTTAATACCGCATTTGGAGTCAAAATTTTGAGTTCTTAACCTGAACAGAGGCGGTTCCAGGGTACAGTTTTGGGTGGGTTCGGAGGCGATATTTGGCGATAATACGGAAATGCGATCTTCACGGTTTCTTCGTAACTGCCTCAAGTATGAAGGAGTTACATCGGTTCACGGTGATTGCAACAAGTGCAAATTAGTTGATGTTAATGAAATGTCATTAAAATTTCATGGCAGAGGCGGTTTCAGGGGCTTGAAAAAGGGGGGGGGGGGGGTTCCAGGAAATATTCAATGCTTGGCGGGAAGCAAATAGAGCAATGTAAGGGGCATTTATAGTTATCAAGATGTAAAAGATAGCTTCTGCTTCCATTATTTGCATAATTTATTACATATAGAGTTTCAGGGGCGTGTTCAGGCACATGAAAAGGGGGGTGACTGGCTTGGTGATGACGATATGCCAGCGATAACGGCGCAATAGACGGTTAGCTTATAATTATATATGCACATATGAGGCCAGGAAAGGGAATAAAGTCATTTTTTGCAGAGGCGCGCTCAGGAATGGAAGAAAGGGGGTCATATTATTGCAAGGAAACTAAGAGGCATGGGCGTACAATGACATAACATACTGTAGTTTTCGGATGAAACACGCACCACAGGCTACTCTACGAACGATTATAAGATAATAGGTGAGTCCAGGTAGGGTAAAAGGGGGGTAAGCAATGTTAATTGAAGTTGTAAGTGAAATAGTCACTGTTGACTAGTTAGTATCATAATGGCGGATAATATACTTATCGAAAGGTATTGAGCCGCCCCAGTTTGGATCCTGGATACGCCTATTATGAAGTATAACATGCAAAAAGGAACTATCTACGATGAGTAACATATTTATAGTGCTGGGTAGCAACTTGTCTGCGGTTAATATTTTTTTCCAATTTTACCCCCCTTTTTCACTAACCTGGTACCGCCTATGGCAAAAAATATGATTTTTAACTGTTTTGCCTAATGTCACAATCACATACCATTTCATTTCTTAAAAAACATAAAAAAATTGTTTTATTACGCATTTACTTCACCCCCATATTGAGTGACCTGCACACGCCTATATTTTTTGAATTTTCAAACGCCACTGTCATATATCAATTTACAATTCAATCTCTATCGATTCGTATTAATTGTGTTAAAATCGGTCGATAAACATGAAATCTATGTGGGATCAAAAATACCACTACAATTTGTGGTTTTTGCCCCCCTGTTGCCCCCCTATCAAAAATTTAGATTTTTTTATTATTTAGAAATATAGATCGTGTTGAGGGGAACCAAACGCCGTTTCATTTTTGAAAATCGGACGGGTAGATCTCGAGATCTCGGGGGGGGGGGGCGGAATCCGCCCCCCCCCCCCTGTTACAAATAGGGGTAGCCAGGAGCCTGTTACAAATAGGGTTAACAGCTGCCCGATGTCGGCCCGATGTCGGCATGCCGAGCTGCTTTCCGTGCCACGTCCGGCCGACGTCGCCCCGACGTCGGAGGGTTTACTGGGCTACCCAGACTGTTTTGCGAGAGTCCAACAACACATGCGACAGTTTTATCGGATTTATTATATTCCAGGGACAACACAATGTGTTTAATGAGTAGCACATAATTTTGGATTGATAGAGAATAGAGATAAATCAATACACACCATAATTGTGGATTGAAGGAGGTCATGACACCGCCAAGAATCCATTGCGGATTGAGTACGACATCCACGATGTGAGGTGACTTATGCTTCAATCGCTTCGCTTCTTTATCACGATAACACAGCTCTAATGCATCTGTATTCGTGCGTAAATGGTGGGTAGTGTTTTTGTGTCGAATATTCCAGACACGTTAAACTTCGTCGCTAAATCTGCTGGTGTGGAGGAATCTCGCGATGGGATGACGAGGCTCAGGATCCACGTAGTGTAAGTAGGGGAGACTAGGGGAGCGCCACAACATTTCTGTTTGGATCCTGGTAGCGGGCAGGCAAATCACTCTACAGAAAACTGCATATATAATTGGCAAGCCACATCAATTGGCTATCACAAACAGGTTTGATATTTGAGCTATCAAATATAATTCCGCTGTTAGAAAGGTGATCTCTGAAGATTACCTTGTTAGAAAGGTTATCTCTGAAAAGGTAAAATTTCGGCCCCAAATTGCGGGTAATGCTGAATGGCAAAGAAGTCTTTATCTTACTTCGAACTTAAAGTGTATGATATTTAAGCGTTTCTATCGAAGTGATTATATTACGGATTACAATCCCATTGTATGCAGTTGCAGACTAAAATATTATGCCGACTTGCAAACGCCGCGATATTTAAACCGCACATTTTGTCCTTTGTATATGCAAGTGTTGCGACCACAGTTGTCCCTTTTGAAGGATACCATTCAGGAGAAAATGTTCATGGAAATAGGACGTTCTTTCAAAAGAACAGTTTGTTTAACACCAAGACCACATTTCGTCAACGCCGATTTTTTTTACTGCTATTTCGGGTTTGCCCCGGAAGAGAAGTCTTCAATCTATTGCTGCCGAGAGCTTATCTGTGCGGCTAAATATCTTAATGTCTTATTTGGGTTATACTTATACTTTCCAGATTCAGGCACAATTATTTATATTCAAGTATCATGCACCAACCAAAACATATAGCTATCTAAAATAGCACGTTGCTGATTATACGTACCCTAAAAAGCGCTCCCCCCGCGCTGCATCTCAGTAAATGGCAGTACCGGCGCGATTTCGGCAGCAACACACCATTTCCAGCTAAGCCTTCTGGAACTGTCAGCAGAAGCCGGCACCTCCCACGCGTTTAAGCGTAATTAACAATTTGGGCTTTTCCCGTAGTTCGGCGTTCCACAGTCTCCCCTACTTTTCTCCCAGAACCCTATATTTTATGTTTCAGAGGCGGAACTTTTTGTTTTTCGTTGGGGTTGTAATTGGGTCGGCGACCGGGGGGGGGGGGGGGGGGGGTAGTAAAAGCGACTAATGATAAAAATGAAGTATGTGCAAAATTGAAGTTTAACACCTTAGAATGAACATAGGTTGTAATACCTCATTACTGACGTATTTTAGCAACAGCGAGGTTGACGAGGTTACTGACGTATTTTAGCAACAGAATCTTAAACAAATTGAAAGTATCATGTTGGGTCAAAGTAGGCAAAGACTACCTCATGGTAGCTCACACAACAATAATCAGCCAATATCAATATTAAGGTTGTACATAAATGGTGTGATTCAGCAACTAGCAATTTCTTGCAAGAAAGGCACCTCCTCCTGGTGATGGTCCAGGTCCGGTCCTTTTATATATTACAGTGAGATATAAAAATACTTATAACATATTTGATATTTCCCACAACTCACAAGGCCATGGGTGGATAATTGTTTTCAAAGTTGCCCCGGCCGAGGACAGGGGCGCAACCAAGGGGCCCTAGGGGGCACGTGGCACGTGGCGGTCCGTGAAGTTAGTGACGGAATCGGATTCGAATTCAGCGTCGAGTAGCGATTTGCTTCAAAATGTGTGACCAGTTTAATTGGGGCACGCTGATCACGCAAATGACATTCATTTTGACATTCAAGGTCATCTTCAAAATCATCTTCAAGGTCAAAGGACGGGGTGGCTCAAAACGACCCGAAGTTATTGTCCGATCGCAAAACAAAATAATGGTATCATTCTATTCCTCGAGCCAATATCTAGGCGCAGCTTTCGAAACCTCACTGAAGGCAAATGACCTTGACCCTCATTTTCAAGGTCAAAGGACAAATAACCCGAAGTTATTGTCCGATCGCCAAAATAATGGTCTCATTCGATTCCTCGGGTTAATTCGATTCCTCATTCGATTCCACAGCCTTCGCAAACTCACTCGTGGCAAATGACATTGACCCTCATTTTCAAGGCCATATGACGTGGCGGCTCAAAACGACCCGAAGTTAGAAGCCGATTGCCAAAATAATGGTCTCATTAGATTCCTCGGGTCAGTATCTGCCGTAACCTTTGTAACCTCACTCGTGGAAAAATGACCTTGACCCTCAATTTCAAGGTCAAAGGACTCAAAACGACCCGAAGTTTAATCCAATCGCCATTGATCTTGAAATTGAGGGCCAATGTCATTTGCTACGAGTGAGGTTGCGAAGGCTACGGCTATATACTGACCCGAGTAATCGAATGAGACCATTATTTTGGCGATCGGACAATAACTTCGGCTAAGATTACCGTCAATGTCAAAATGAATGCCATTTCGTGATCAGCGTGCCCCAATTGACCTGTCACCACATTGTGAAGCGAATCGCTACTCGACGCTGAATTCGAATCCGAATCCGTCGCTAACTTCATGGACATGCGGGAGGAATCACGATTGAGGGCGCCTCTCCTGGGCGTCTGGACACCGAAAGTGCCACTCTCGAGTGCAGGTGGCGCCCCTTGAGTCGTGAGTGCCGGCGGCACCCCTTTAGATCGGACAATATGCCTCTTTTAGACCGGAGATAGCGACCCCAACGGTGCTTCCCCCGAAAATATAAGTTTTCTGACCTGCCCGAGGTGTTCACTAAGACAAAGTTGGCAAGGCTCAGCCTCCTTTGACTATCCCCCCCCCCCCCCCATTTCGAAAGCGCACCGAAAGCGCAATTTTACCCATATTTTTCACAGATAGTCGTACCAAGTATGCATTTTTATGCTGGGATTATATTTGCGTTTCTTTATTATTTTTAAATAATAACTAAGGTCTTGCAAAAAAAGGTCTCTAAAAAATGACTGCCCCGGCCCCGCCGAGGCAACTTTGAGGTTGCCCCGGCCGCAGCCGGGGCTGCCCTATAGGATTCTCCACCCATGCACAAGGCAAACAAATTAGGCGAGAACCAAACATCATTATTTTAGTAAGGCAATACATTAATCCCATCACCGAATAACTAACTTTATCACCGTAAATGACTTAAAATCACCAAAACGTCACAACATATTGAGGATTTCGGGCTTCGGCCGATGGACTTCTTTAAAAATATGTAACCTGGCTCCAAGGGTTAGGTGAGGTGAGGTGAGGTGAGGTGAGGTGAGATGAGGTGAGGTGAGGTGAGGTGAGAGGTGAGGTGAGGTGAGGTGAGGTGAGGTTAGGTTAGGATAAAAGCTTGAGAAATAAATGGTGGTGCTTTAACATGGAAGTCAATGAGAAAGTGGTCATTTCGGTGATGGATTAATCCTCTCCCTACGGGAGCTTTTTTCACTTTCGCCTTACGGGGGGAGGGGGGGGGGGGTCTGACAGGCCCCCCTGTTAACTTCCAAACCAAGTAACTTTGAGCAATGCGGTAAGAACCAGCATGTTGCCTGTCATGAGAGGAATCTAACAGTATGCGAATTTTAGGTTTCAGGTCAACGGGTGACCTTCCAGGTCAAGTGAATGACCTCGGACTTACCACGTCCGGAACAGAGATTTTGCCATTCAGAAAACCTCAAAATAAGAAATTGATAAATGTAAATAAAAAGGCATGTTCCTAGACCAGTTTTGGCTCATAAATACAAAAAAGGCAATTATTTGTTCGTATCTTGTCAAAAAAAAGTAAAAAAAAATATTTTAAAAAAAAATGACGTCATCAGTTTCTTACACTTAGAGAGCTATCACTCAGTCAAAAATGAAGATATTGCTTTGAAATTTGGTATGGGTATTGTTCATACTCAGTACTCTCACATGAATTCCGGTTTTTCTAATATCTTTGAAAATTTTGATTTCGTGGGGATTTAAAAAGAACAATTAGGGGTCAAAACCCCAAAATTTTGAAAATCCGAGATCGCCATTTTAAAGAAAATGCTATTTTGTATCTTTGGTGAATTGCGTTTGCATTTTGTTTCAAAACTCTGTTTTCTACGATTTTGCAAATATTTATCATTTTTTACCAACATGACGTCATCAAAACATGATTATCTCCAAAACTACTCAACCAATTTCAATTAAAGTTTTACCGCCTACGTATAATTGTTGTAAAACTCAACTACCAAAAATTTCAGCAAGATGCATTGCATCTGTAAAAAGTTATTCAAGAAAACCCTCAGGGTTCTGTCAGCCCCCCCCCCCCCTCCCTCCCCCTGTAGGGCGAGGGTTAATACCCTGCCTTTTAGGAATAATAAAAGACGTACGTAAAATTAGCAGCTGATTGATATTGCCCAATCTATAATTTTGAGGCCCGTCGCCTCAAAATTGCCTGAAACTAGACAGGTAGGTCCTCCTTGCCACGCTAAACACGAAAAACGTAAAATTATCCTGGAATACGGGCTACTTTTAAAGTTATAACGTGTTAAGTTTTGAATGTCTGTCAGTTGAATATCTGGCTAACTTGACGCGGAAAGCTTCCAATTCCTGCGCAGTCGTTTCAAAATAAAGGAAGACAGACATTCAAAACTTAAACAAATCTATAACTCTGAAAGTACCCCGTGTTCCAGGCTAATCTTACGTTTTTCGTGTTCAGCGTGGCAAGGAGGGCCTACCTGCCAAGTTTCAGGCGATTCTGAGGCGACGGGACTCAAAACTGTAGATCTCTAAAACGGTATAACTCTGAAAGTAGCCCGCGTTCTAGACTAATTTTAGGTTTTTCGTATTCAGCGTGGCAAGGAGGACGTACCTGCCAAGTTTCAGGAAATTCTGAGGCTACGTGCCTCAAATTTTAGATTGCCCAATAGATTGATACTACTGAGCAATATCAATCTACTGCTAATTTGACGTAGCTGAATAAAAGAGACAAATATGACGCAGCTATGTCAAATATGTACATTTATTTTGCCCTTGTATATTTCTTTCAATATTTATGCTGTTTTCACATGCGTTTTTGTTTGATTGATGTTGGATTAGGCTATTCTCTTTTAAAATTACTTTTACTGATGTGGCCCTCTACTTTTCAACACCATAACCAGGTATATCTTGTGAAAATAATGTTTGTCTGGCTAAAAATTGAAGGTTGTGATAAATTAATCCTAAATTTAAACTCATGATTTGGGTCTATGATTATTTGTGGTCTTTTTCCAGCTCAGGATGATTGGTATGCCTTCACGTCTTTCACACACCAAAATATGTATAATATTGTTCAAGTTCTTCATTAAGTGTCAATTTCACCAGCATATTTTAGCTCAAAATGTAATATAACTTTTGCCAACCGCGTAAGGGTGCACTCTAATGTTAAATGTGTGACCTATCCAGAACTAAGCCCAATGTAAAATATGCTACACTCAATCTTGTTTTGCTCATGTTTTTATGTTAACACCTATAGATTGCCATTTTGTGGGTGTCTGAAATTGACAGAAATGTTACCCGTTTGTCAGTAGGTAGTGTTGTTCTATAGTGTTTATGACCCAACTGAATATGACCCTACACCCCTGGGTACCTACATAGTCTTTCTCAGTAATTTTGGGATAACATGTTGTACTACCTATTGTTGGATTTTAAATGTTATTTTATGACAAACTTTACTAACATTTTAAAGTTTGTCCTTTTCTGGGTTCATATATTTATTAATTGTTTTGTTATGATTGTTATTGAAAATTCCTTTGGTGAAAAATCCTTTAGTGTTGTGTATCATTTACTGTATTTATTTACTTGGGTAGGCATTCACTGGCAATGTTGGGGTTGTAATATTAATGATTGGGGTTGTAGTTTTTGTGGATGCTACAACCCCAAAAGTATATAAAGTTCCGCATGTGATATGTTTAACCTAATAGCTAAAAGTTGACACTTTTGGTTATTGGGTGTACACTGTACAGACTACAGAGCATTAAGCGCTCCCATGGACATGAGACAGTCTTTCACTATGCAGCTGAAGATAGCATAATCTACATGATAGGTAATCTACATATACTGTCCAGGTCAAGTATACTGTCTAGGTAGCTGTCTACTTCGCTCCGTTGTTTATGTATGCTCGTCCCGTTGTTGGGTGCAAGTGGCCGAGGCCGACCCAAGCCGCACGACTGCGTAAACATACCATGAATTATCAGACATTATCAGTGACTAACGTGGCAGAGACCATTGTAAAATGTGAAATAATATGTTTAATTGATTTTACAGAATTTGGCCATGGTTGATAATTTACCGACACTCTGGTGGAGTAGAGCAGTGTTCACTCTTAGCCTCATCGGACTTGGGAGTTCGTTCTGACGGTGACACTGAAACAGCTCCTATCTAGTGGCAAACAAATGTGTTTGGATGGATTGGGTCAGAGTATGAAATGGATTGATCGATTGATATCCAGTCCATTCCTAATCAAATGAGTTCTAATAGAGATCCAATTCAAATCCATAAGGCGTCTGCAAATCTGACCCAATCCAATCCAGTCCATATCCTGATTTACAGAAAATTATACGAATATCCCTCCGTCTGGAAGTGCGATGCACGCCCCTGTCTTCCCTTATATGGTGGTGGGTGCGCGCGCAACATGCGGCCACGACACACCGGCCCCGGCTGACCCACCCGGTCACGTGATCGCCTGCGGCCGCCAAAACACTGCTACCGGGGTCGCCATCCCTGGTATGCCCTGTTTAACACAAAGCAAAGCTTTCAGTGTTCTTTCACATAATCAAATACCTTGCAATTACAATAATAAATAACCTTATTCTCATAATACCGAAAAATATTTTAAAAAGCAAGATAATCAAATACCGCTTAAAGGGTCACCTTGAAAGCTGACTTGAAATTCACTACACCATACGGTGCATCTTGAGCTCAAAACTACGAATATGACTGGTTTGGACAACTGATGGATATATGTGGAGCAAGAAGTAATATTATCTTTGTATTTCACGAGAAATCGTAGATAGCAGCTGGCGTTCTGGCTTCCGCCCCGCTCCGCCTGACGCCAAGTACAGTCTCTGACAAGGGGCCGCCGCGCCGCCCCACCAAGGGGTGAATCGGGAAAAATGTGGCCGAAAGTCGTTTTCCGACTATTTGACCCCGTGTTAAAGGTTAACTATTCACATTAAGAATAGTCCGCTCGGTTCCCATGATATACAAAACTGGTGCATGATCATGAGCACTAACTAAACATATGAAAACCGCCCTTGCAGCTCCCGACGCCGGTGCATTTCGCCATTTTGAGTGCATTTTCTTATGGTGTTAGTAGTTCCTCGTCCTTATTCATTGACGAATACGATGTAATCTAGCCTGGCCATGTGTGGTGTTGTGCCAGTTCCTCGTTCTTATTCATTTTCATGGCATTGTGCAATACCCTGTCATAAACCACTTTCTGCTTGAACAGCATTAAGCAAAATCAATCGCTGGTAAACTGCGATTTTCTGCACTAGTGAGTAAGATCACGGACACCGTTGTCCACGCGCACTTCGTTGGAACGACTGGATTGGCCAGACGTCCGCACCCACGCACGTGGAGTCATACGGGATACGGGATACGGGATACGGGATACGGGATACGGGATACGGGATACGGGATACGGGATACGGGATACGGGATACGGGATACGGGATACGGGATACGGGATACGGGATACGGGATACGGGATACGGGATACGGGATACGGGATACGGGATACGGGATACGGGAAAGAGTGTTTCGCAAACGTACCGTACAGTAATTCATAATTTTAACAAACAACCCCATTTCATATTTAATGTGCCATATCATATGGCATATCAAGCGCCAGAGGAATAATCAGTAATTAAATTATGCAATAATTTACCAAGAACACTGTTCGGTCTAAATCATTATAGCTTGCCGCTAGCACGCAACTGACTTCTCGCGTGCTAACGTGAGTATTGTGTTGCTTCGTATATCACGTGTGTTGTTCCTATTTACATGTTGGGTTTTTGAAGAATCCTAACGTAGGGAGAAGTTGCGCTATTAGCCGTTTTCACGAAGGATTTTACGTTTGGGGCGATTGGGGCGTTTGGGGAGTTTGGGGGATTGGGTCTATAGCTCGTAAGAACAAGGCTTTTCCCGGTTATTTTTGGTATCAATCGCAATTTAATGAATTCATGAATAAGTATATGCTCTTACAATCCAATATTTCCCGTTAGTTTGCTTTGAATATTCAAATTCATGAGCAAATCTGGCAATTTTGTGTTGTGTTAGTTCCTTCTACAAAACATACCGCAAACGCCCTAAAAAGAGGCTAAAAGTATACTAGTATACTAGCTTTGATTAAATAAAATACGCAATTGACAATTAGTTAGGGCAAAATTGAAGATATTAATGACAAAGAAATATAATATTATGATGAAAAATGAATAAAATGTCAAAAGCGTAGACAGACCTTAATTCAACGTCGCTCCGTCCCGCTGAGATCGTCCTATTTAGAGCGGTAACTTCGTTTGTTTTCGAAAACCGGAACAATACTTACGCATTTCGAATCACCCCAAATGGTTTTTATTTGATTAATTGATTAATTGATGAATCTCACAAAAATCTGAAAAGACCTCAGAAAAAGCACTTATACACCCATGAAACATACGGGCTTTCTGCAGCCACTGCTACTGACAACTTAAAAATGGTTGCTCTAGATCGAACGGACGGCATGGCTGGGCGCAGACCACGGCTCTGCACATGCGCAACGTGACGTCAGGCGACCGGCCAGCGCCGGAGCCACTCCGGCCGGCTGGTCGCCATGGTGACCAGCCTGCCGGCGCCGGAGCCACGTGTGCAACGTGACGTCAGGCGACTCGCCGGCCCGTCGCCATAGTAACCGGGCGGCGGCGCCTGCGCAGAGCCAGCGCAGAGCCAGAGCCAGCATTCCCGTAATCTTACAACAAATGATCAAAACGAAATCGCTAATTATCATTATTCCTTGCTTTCAAAAGTGAAAATGATTGAAAATATGAATGGACTAATTCATCTAGTATTCATTTAAATAAGCTATTATTCCTGAAAACCATGTCGTTGCAAAATATAACCATTTCCCGAACCCCGCACTTCCGGGATTCGAGCAAGATGGAGTCGCACCAAACACCCCAAACCGCTACAGCCATCTGGCATCACCAGAGCTAGTTTAAGATGAAATTGTTAATTTTAAGTACACTATGGTGTTATCATGAAATTGGAATTTCCAGAAAATGCATTAATTCATAAAGTTGCGATTAATACCAAAAATCACCGGGAAAAGCCGTGTTCTTAGGAGCTATAGACCCAATCGCCCCAAACGCCCCAAACGCCCCAATCGCTTCAAACGCCCCAAACGCCACAAACGTCCCAAACGTAAAATCCTTCGTGAAAACGCCTATTGCAGCCCTGTGTTGTGAGAGCTTTGTCTATGGCGCGTAAGATCAGCATGTTGATGCTGAAATCGGCATGGTATTGGTGACATCTTAGGAATTATCCCAAACAAATATTATCACAAATGTTAAATGTTTTGCATCGATATATACCGTATTAATACCGCCGTATGTCGTTATTTCTTTGCGGCGACACGGAGATGATTCCATTTTACGACACATAGGTTTTCTCCCCCTTAGTCGCATGACATTCTTCCCCGACGGCGGATGTCGTGGGTGTCACGACGACTCGACTAACTGACTAACTCACTAACTAACTAACTAACTAACTAACTAACTGACTGACTGACTGACTGACTAACAGCAACAGCAGCAGCAACTAGGGCCTTGGTCCCAATCAGATATGTTGCTTGACCCAGAACAACAGCAACATCCTCACTCTCGCCGCCCGCTCTGGACAAGTAGGGCAAGCAACGGACCGCCCAACCTATCATGACGTCCCCGAGGTACCGATACCGAGGCTGCAGACCGCACTCGCTCCGCTCCACCTCGTTATCCAACGACCGGGGCAGCGCGGCCGTGCGGACGTTAACCCGCGAGTTACTGGGGTATATTTCATAACGCGACTTACTGGGGGGGGGGGGCTATTTTTTGCCCCCCCCCCTCGGATCTCCGGAACTACTGGACCGAATGTAAAAAATTCAAACGGCATTCGATAGCACTGGGAGACTTATCGAGGGAAACATAATATTATTGATCTCGGGGCCACGGATGACGTCACAGGTTAGGTCAAGTACAAAATGTTTGACCGTGTCAAAAGGTCTCGATGGATGGAATTGTCGCGCAAAATTGCGTATTAAACACATAAGATGTCGATAAATCGGTATGATTCGCGTGTCTGACACTTCTAAGTACCTTTCTAAGCTGTTTATGACCTTGGGTCAGGTCAAGGTCATCCGAGGTCACGAGGTCAAACTGCAGATTACGGTCATTAGGCGTTGTAACACATGTTTATGGGTTTGTTTATCGTCTAGAGCGCGTGAAATGACCTTAGAACATTGTTTGTTCCATATAAATAGAAGTAAAAATCAAAAATGGAAATGCGTTTTTTATGTAAAGACATAAAAGAAAAGTGCAACAAAGAGCCTCTTGGGCCCATCCGAGGTTGCACCCCCCCCCCCCCCCCCATCCCCCCCCCCCCCTCCACCAGTCTCGCCCCTTCAAATCACCTTACTCTACCTGCATAAAAGAAGGCTAATCCCACGAGTATTTATGAACTAATCCCTTCTCTGTAAAGTATTTATCTAATCTAATTTTGAAGGAAGCAAGTGTCACTGCATCAGCGACATCCCCTGGTAGCATATTCCAATGTCCTACAACCCTTCTACTGAAAAATGACTGTCGTAGCCTAGTCCTACTTTGTTTCATAATGAGTTTATGCTGATGACCTCTACCTCGATTTTCCCTATTGAACTCAAACATACCCTTTAAATATCCAGAATGCTGACTATTTACAAATTTGAAGACTTCAATTAGATCTCCTCTTAGCCTTCTATGTCTAAGTGAAAACATACCCAATTTCCTTAATCTATCTTCATAAGGTAAACTACCAAGACAATTAATCATTTTTGTTGCCCTTTTTTGAACTCTTTCTAACAACCAGCAATCTTTCTCATATGTTGGAGACCAGGCTTGTACACAATACTCCAAATGTGGTCTAACGTATGCACAATACAGTTTTGTTATTACCTTTTCACTCTTGTAGGAAACATTTCTGTTAATGGCCCCTAGCATTCTAAGTGCCTTTTTCCTAGCTTCTACAACCTGGTCTGACGCTGATAGTCTATTGTTTACCACGACACCTAAATCTCTTTCCTTTTCAATCTGCTCCATTTTCTGCCCACCCATTTCATACCTATGTTTACTGCTAACCCGTCCAGCGTGCATAATCTTACATTTACTCAAATTGAATTTCATCTGCCATGCTTCAGACCACTCAACTAGCTTGTCCAGATCTGATTGAAAAACATCCTGATCATGTTTTCCTCTAATAATCCTGACAACTTTTAGATCGTCTGCAAATTTCAAGACTTTGCTGTCTATACTGTTCTCAATTGCATTCACAAATATTATAAAAAGCAATGGGCCCAGGACTGAGCCCTGTGGAACCCCACTGAGAACATCCTTCCATTGTGATTGGCACCCATTCAATATAACCCTTTGCTGGCGTCCTGAAAGCCACGTTTCTATCCAATCCTGAATCTTGCCCCTGATCCCATGAATTTTAAGTTGCAACCCCAGTCTTGTATGGGGGACTTTGTCAAATGCTTTACTGAAATCAAGAAAAGCTACATCTAGCTGTTTACCCTGATCAACGCTATCTGTTGCAACATCCAAAAACTCCAGAAGATTAGTTAAACAAGAACGGCCCTTCCTAAAGCCATGCTGTGTATCTTTGATGAGTTCATTTTGCTCCAAGAATTCAACAATCTTATCTTTGATGATTGATTCAAGCACCTTGCAGACTAATGAGGTCAGACTAACTGGTCTATAGTTTTCCTCTTTACTTCTATCTCCCTTTTTATGAATAGGAACAACATTTGCTCTTTTCCAATCAAGTGGAATTTTACTATCTGCAAGTGATTTAGAAAATATTATGGCTAATGGAACCGACAACTCCCTTTCAGATTCTCTTAAAAGTCTAGCATGGATTTCATCAGGTCCTTCTGCCTTGTTAGGCCTTACTTTCTTTAGATATTCTAGAACAAGTTCACTACTTATGCCACCTAGCTCTCCTATAGTCTCCTCTGTCTCTAGCTCAGGCTGAAGTGCTGCAATACTACTCTGGTCCTCGATAGTAAAGACAGATTGAAACTGATCATTAAGCACTTCAACCATTTCACTGTCCTTGCTAACTAACACATCATCTACCTTAAATGGACCTATATTTTTGGAAACTGTACTTAACTTATAAAAACTGAAGAACTTCTTACTATCTGCATTACAATGTCTAGCTAAATCAAGTTCCTTTGCCCTTTTAGCTGCTCTGACCTTTTTCTTAACTGAATTTCTTGCATTCTGGTAGGCCTTCTGATTTATATCTAGTGAAGATCCCTTCAAAATGCCAAATGCACTTCTTTTAGCTTGTATAGCACTCCTTACTTCTGGGGTAAGCCAAACTGGATTGCCCTTGGTTCTGTTACGTTTGTGCCTGAGGGGTATATGCCGATTTTGAATTTGGCTTAATCTAGCTTTGAAAACATTCCAGGCCTCACATGCATCTAAACCTGCCAACTCAACGTTCCATTTTACCTGTGCGAGGTCATTTCTAATACCATCAAAATCAGCCCGGCTGAAGTTTGGAACCATAATAAGGTTATCTTTGGGCCTCATTTCTGATGAGATATTGAATTTAACCATATTGTGATCACTGGTTCCTAGACCTGCACAAATACTTATGTCACTAACTAGATCACTGTTGTCTGAGAATACAAGGTCTAGAATGGAGCAATGTCTGGTTGGCTCTGTTACAAACTGATGCATGAAAAGCTCCTCTTCAAAGATTTGCCTATACAACCTACACTCATTTGTTTCCTCTGCTATACTTTCGTATCCTCTTAAGTTAAAATCTCCCATAATAAGACACTGAGCCCGAAAGTTCCTACGTATTTCCTCACAAATATCTTGGTCTGTTTCAGCTTGGGAGTTCCTTGGAAGATTCCCTGGTCTGTAAAATGCACCTATCCTCAACCTTCCTCTGTTTCCTGTACCAATTTTAATGTCAAGCCAGATTGATTCTACTTCTTTTACTTTACTAGAATCATCAACTCTAGTAGTGCAGTACAAGCTATTTACATATACAAACACTCCGCCTCCCTGCCGTGATTCTCTGCAGTATGAGAACATGTTATACCCTTGTAACTCGAAATCCTGTAGCCTATCCCTATTATACCCCTCACTAACCCATGTCTCGGTTACACAAATGATATCAGGCTTTTCAAGGGCAACATAACACTCAAATTCATCAAATTTAGACCTAATACTTTGGGCATTCAGCAACACACATGTGATCTTATACTTTGAGCTGACTCTACTAATTCTGAGGGAATTTTGATCTACTGTCCTATTCTGACATGAACTTCTACCAATGCTTACTTCTTGATGCCCTAGTACTAGCGTCCCTGAACCCCCCCCTCCTACCTAGTTTCCCTGAATGACACTTCTGTAGGCATCTCCCAAAGCCCTTGCCCCCTCATCCGATAAGTGAAGCCCATCCTTCATATAGTACCTATGCCACTCATAGAACTGATCCCATAAGTCTACATAACTAAGCCCCATAGCTGAACATAAGTTCTGAACTGAGCTGTTCACAGACAGAGCTCTTGAGTACCACTCCTCACTGGCTCCACAGCGAGGGAGGATGCCAGTCACAATGACTGGTTTCCTGGACTCCTTCAACCTCTGCAGCAGGCTCCGGTACTCCGCTACTATTCTCACACTCTGTCTAGGTCCTATGTTGTTCACCCCCACCTGTATTATAACTGTCTCCGGGCTACTCCTACCCAGTTCTGCCTCAATGACAGGGCCCATATCAACTACTTTTGCCCCCGGTTTAACTATACATTTGTCCCTCTTCCCACAGAATGTTCGCCTTAAGGGCCTTACCCTCGAGTCCCCAACCACTAAATGCTGAATCTGTACCTTGTCACTTTCAGCTGCTGACTCTAACGCACTGAACCTATTTGCTAGTTTAACCTGCTGATGTTCCCTGGGGCTGTACTGCCTGACTCTACCCTGAACTTTTGTCCATCCCTCCTGATCCCCTTCCCTCTTCCTCCTCCAGATTCTGCTACCACCCTCCATTACCCAGCACCCCTCCTCATCCTTACTGTCTGTGGCCCTAGCATTACTTTCCACAATGTTGGGTCTCCAGAAACGTGACCCTCCAACACACTTCCAAACCCCAGCCGCACTATCCACTTTTGCCTTATCCTCCTCCCTTATGCCCCTATCAGAACTACCACTGGTCCCTGATCCTGTAGGCTCCTTTTCTGACCCCCTAACCACAATCTGCGCATACGTTCCTTGGTCAGGAGCTACACCCTCTTGCGGCTCATCTCTACACCTACACTTACTTAACTGCGCCTCAAGCTCCGCTACTCTAGCCTGGAGGGCCTCTAGCTCTGCTACCTTCGCCTGCATCCTAGTCATGCTCATTTGAATACACTAGTAACTTAGGTATATAACTTAGGTACTATGCACTTTTCAATACTTTACTAACTTAACTTAACTTTTTTTTTCTCTTTTTTTTCTTCTTCTAAACCTTGACTAGATCTAGGTAAAGCTAGTAACACAAATCAGCTATGAGTGCACCTAATACTATACTAAATATCTAATCCTTAAATAAACTGAATACTAAATACACCTTAATTATCCCTAATTTTCTAAAATATCTACTTATCCAACCCTGCAACTAATAACACAAAAATAAGACTAAGACAATTTTGGAGCACACAAGCTAGAATGAAAAGTCCTTTAAAAAGCAAGTAAGAGGTAACAGCTAACTATGAATGCTTAAAAATAATACTTAAACGATCCACAAAACTAAATATCTAATCCTTATATCTAAATATAATGTGGTTGCTCAAAATACACAAAACAACAGAGCTATCCAACAGCTACTTAGCTTGGCTAAAGTAGGGTTCAGAAGGGGAACGTGATTTTATTTTTTATAAACTAGATCTAGGTAAAGCTAGTGACAAAAATCAGCTATGAGTGCACCTAATACTAGACTAAATATCTAATCCTTAAATAAACTAAATACTAAATACACCTTAATTATCCCTAATTTTCTAAAATATCTACTTATCCAACCCTGCAACTAATAACACAAAAATAAGACTAAGACAATTTTGGCGCACACAAGCTAGAATGAAAAGTCCTTTAAAAAGCAAGTAAGAGGTAACAGCTAATTATGAATGCTTAAAAATAATACCTAAACGATCCACAAAACTAAATATCTAATCCTTATATCTAAATATAATGTGATTCCTCAAAAAAATACACAAAACAACAGAGCTATCCAACAGCTACTTAGCTTGGCTAAAGCGGGGTTCAGAAGGGTATGTATAGTAATGCTGTGAGAGGTGGTCGATTTTTGTCCTTTAAAGGTCATAACTCAGTCAATTTTTAAAGATATCGACTTCAAATTTGGTACACATATTCACCGCACACATCTCGATCACATATATTCCAGTTTTTATAGTTTTGATTTTCTTTTGAAAATTTAGTAAAAACAAAAAACGAAGTTTTTGAATTTCTCAAAATTTTGAATAAAAAAACTCAAAAATCCGAGATGGCAGTTTGATATCCCGGTCTGTTGTCAGTATTTTGATTTAAGACAATTGAGTTTATCTCAAACATCGTACCTACCTTTGACAGCGTTTTCCGCAAACCATTATTTTGCAACCAAAACCGAAGAACATGACGTCACTCTGACGTCATTCCCAGTTGACCTATCATAACCTCATACTTTTCCTTTTGCCAACATGTGTAGAATTGATGTTGGAGAAGGTACTGCAAGTTTGGTGACGATACCGGTGTTCGTTTAAGAGTTATGGCAAAATAACGGGAGGGGGGGGGGCAAAAAATAGCCCCCAGAAACACGCGGGTTAAAGGGATTATACGGGTTTTTACCAGAATAATTGAGTTACATAGTAAAACGTACTTATAAAGGTGGTAGAAGTCCCACGGTAGCCACATTTGTCTGTAAATTACCTCTTCTGCACGTAAGGACATTTCAAAGTGCGCGGTGATGCCACCGCGTATTTTCTGCAGGACCGGCTGAGGCAGAGCCAGTCATCTCTTTTATGCTAATAAAAACACCTCACTTATGGCATATTTCCGGTATAATAAGCAATATTTGAAAGAAAATAAACTTGTTTTGTTCCAAAGACACCAGCAGTTACCTAGTTTTCCCATAAAATTCTATATTTTTCATGAATTTTCGTGCCAAAAAATGAATACGCCACCACCAAATTCTCAACGCTAAAGGCCAGAGAAAAGAAAACCACAACAACACAAAACCTCAACGAACAGTGTGTAGTAATACAAAGTCCCGTCAGTTTTAAATTGCATAATAGTTTTGTGATCCAGTGTAGGACTTGCAGATAATTAAATACTCTAAAATTGATCTTAAGATAAAAGTGGTGGACAGTAGTGCCGATCAAGTACTCGTTATCTGATACTAGTCTCGAAAAACGCCCAAGTTTTAACGCTGATAATTGCTGAAATAATGGAATAAATGAGCATTGAGGTCCCTGTTACATGTCTTAAACGTGTTTAAAGCTCATACAACTGCAAAAGAGTGCATTTACTTTCAGGACGGAAACTCGTATAATCCCCTTAACCCTACAGGTCGAGACGAACTCGGGGACTAGAGTTATGGGCTATAAGTAAGAGCTTATGAGTTATGGGCGCCTCAATGAGCATCGGGTATTTGGGCAATCTCATTGGACCAAAAGTAAGACAGCTAAGCCTGTTGTTGAAATTGCGCGAAGAAGCGTAATCAGGCATTGCAATTGAGGCAGAGCTTGGTAATAGCACGGTCATGGCGGGCAGCTTGTGCTTGTGAAGTCCAGTACAGATATTTGTCACGTAATAGTTCCGAAAATTATCTGTGGCATACAATGGACAACGGAGGCAACATGGGCGGACGCGCCCAGATGATAAGACTTGGTCGGCACATGAACAGACGTTTTGCCGTGTATTCTGGTCTAGTTTTTCAACAGAATACACCTTCAGAAAACACATTTTGGTGTATTTTCTAACAGAATATACATTTGGAATACACATTGTGGCGTATTCTGGTGTATTTTCTAACATAATAACATTTGGAATACACATTGTGGCGTATTCTGGTGTATTTCCTAACATAATATACGTTTGGAATACACATTGTGGTGTATGCTGGTGTATTTTCTAACAGAATAACATTTGGAAGACACATTGTGGTGTATTCTGGTGTATTTTGGCATTACGAACTCCAACAAACGTTGTCCTCATTGAGTAATGGGCAATCTCATTAGGTATCAATATATACGGTAGAAATAATGAGTTATGTCATTCAGGGGCGCAGCCAGGGGGGGGGGGGGCACAGGGGGCACGTGCCCCCCCATTGGGTCGAGGGGCCCGAAGGGCCCCTCGGCCCAATGGGAGAAGGCCTCGGCCCCTCAGCCCAAAACATTTATCGTTTTTCGACGTACAACTTACAGTACCTTATGCTGCATTAATTCTACGTCTTTTTACAAAAGTTCAATGAAATTGATGTATCACTTTGGGAGATCATGACGTTTTAATGACATGTCATGTCACGCCATTTTTGGTCGAAAAACGATAAATGTTTTACAAATCGTAGAAAATCGCATTTTGAGGCAGATTATAAATGAAAAACGTCAAAAGAAAGGAAATGGCATTCTCTTTAAAACTACTATCTCAGATTTTCGAAAGTTGGGGTTTTTGTCTCCTAAAAATACAAATATAAATTTTTCCAGAAAACTTTTAAAATTTTTCTTTCTTTCTTGAAGATATCAAAAACGGAATATATCTGAGTGAACCAGGTATGGACGATGCCCAAACCAAATTTCAAAGCAATATCTTAATTGACTTATGGCTCCGTAAGCATAAGACTTATGGCTCCGTAAGCATACATGACGTCATTTTTTTAAGTTACGTTTTTTTGGCTTTTGTTGACCAGATACAGACAAATAAATGCCACCACTGTTTTTCTGAGGCAAAATTTTGACCTAATGTGACCTGACCTTGACCATATATGGTGTCAGGTTGTGAAAATGGCTGCTACTATCAAATTCTACGTGTAAAATAACCTTCGTAGACCTCTTGCCAAAAGTGACCTTTTGTGACCTGATCTTGACCTTAACCTTTGCTTACAATTTCATTTTTTCCTAATGCGGGAGATGTATTATATCTTTGAGAGTACTTTGTGCGATAATAGTCTCAATCTAAGGCTTTGGATGGAAAGTATGGCCCAAAAACTAAAATACCTTAATTTTGACTTTTGACCTGGCCGTGTCCTGAGATGTGACCTTATTTTGAAAATGTCTCATACACGTTAGATGCGGCTCATTGAGAGCTTTCAATTACGGCCTTGCGCGTCTCGCTGCGGTTATTGGTTCGGAATATAACGAAGGGGCAGAATCTGCCCCCCCCCCCCCAGCGTGTTCGACCGAATACCCCAGCGGGGCGCGGGTTAATTTGTCTTATTAAATAAGAAAATATGTCACATTTTTGGCGAATTTGGGCGGTTTGGGGCATGTCAGCTTGCCCCCCCCCCCCCCCCCCCCCCCCCCTGCTGGATCTGCCAGTGGCCATACACTAAGACAAGCTACTTGAAAATCCCGTGAGCGCTTAACATTTTCAATGGATGTTTTATACGTTGCTATTTTCTGAAGTTGTCTTTCCAAACTTACGACGGATCGTTTCGCGTAAAGCCCCTCCGCACTCCATAGTCTACACATTAGTGACTGTGAATTACCTCGAATTTATGTGTTTCCAATGTAATATGTCACAAACGTGAGCAATCGGGACAACGTAAAATGTTGAGGGCCAGACGTTCCGCGTTGCCTCTTATTGATTGTGTTGCTGCTGGGACCTTCAAGGTGCCTTGTGAGTGCATCTAAAATGGTTAACCCACGCACAAACGGGGTTCGCACCAAGTTCGAACCGACGGGGGTGGATACCCGCCCCTACAATATTTAAAAAGTCATGCAACATATAGCGACAAACAGAAACAGGTTAGATAGCTCTAAACAAACAAGGTTCAATGAATGTACTAAGTCAGTATTTTAGGTCAGGTCATTTAGGTCATTGAGGTCACCAGAGGTCAACAAAGGTAAAATTTAGGCCATAAATGGGTGTCCTTACCAAAACCCGTCTATATCTCGAGAACAAAAAGAGGTAGCGACGCGCGAGAAGAAAAAAAAACGTCCGAAAGATTACTGGCGGATCCAGGGGGGGGCATCAGGGGCAAATGCTTCCCCCCCCCCCCCGCAGGAATCTGAGAGGGGGGAACTCAATACAAGTATGCCCCCCCCCCCCCCCCCCTCCCGCGCGTTCCCAATTTATCGTAAAATCGTCTTTCCAGCAGTCAAAATCCAGCTATCCACAGTCAAAAAACGGAAAATTTCGCGCCGCTTCGCGGCATGACACAACTTTCGCAATAGCTTATACAAATTTGGAAAATGGGAAAATGAATTCCATTAGGTAAATGTCTGGCAGAGGCTCTCCTTGGCGATAATTGCTGGCACTGGCGGGTCCAAGGGGCATCAGCGACAAATGCCCCCCCCTCCCCCTCCACAGGAATCTGAGAGGGGCATTCAATACAAGTATGCCCCCGCCCCCTCTCCCTCCCCGCGCGTTCCCTGCACTGAACGTGAAAAACAATGATCCTATGAGAAAACTTCATGAAAACGGAAGTATTTTTTCTCTCGAGTGATTGAATTTGAAGTTTGTATGTCTCCCTTTTTTAATGATAGAGAAAACAGCGCACCTGATGCCATTCAAGCAGCCCCAACCGGAAAATTTCGCCCCGCTTCGCGGCATGACAACTTTCGTAATTACTTATACAAATTTGGAAAATGGGAAAATGAATTCCATTAGGTAAGTGTCTGGCAGAGGCTCCCCTTAGTGGTTATTGATGGCACTGGCGGATCCAGGGGGGCATCAGGTATAAATACCCCCTTCCACAGGAATCTTAGAGGGGCATTCAATACAAGTATGCCCCCCCCCCGCACGTTCCCTGCACTGAACGTGAAAAACAATGATGTTAGAAGAAAACTTCATGAAAACAGAAGTTTTTTTCTTCTCTCGAGTGATTGAATTTGAAGTTTGTAAGTATCCCTTTCTTTCAATGATAGACAAAACAGCGCACCTGATGCAATTCAAGCAGCCCCGGTGACACTTAACCCGCACCCCGCTGGGGGGAGGGGGGGGGGGGCAGAATCAGCCCCCTCCCGGATTTTCTCAATAATTTCAAAACTATAATAGATATCAACGTCAAACTTTCAGTACATTTTGCTGCATCAATTCTACGCCTTCTCACTTAAAGTCCAATTAAATTGATGCAGTATTGTGGGAAATAATGACGTTTTAGTGACGCCATGTCATGCCATTTTTGGCGGAAAAACGATAAATGTTTGAACAATCGTAGAAAATAGAGTTTTGAAGCCAATTGCAAATAAAAACGTCCAAAGAAAATAAATTACATTTTCTTCAAAATGGCTATCTGGAATATTCGAAATTTTGTGTTTTTGACCGTCCAAAATAGGAAAAAACTTTTTTAGGATATTTTTTTATAATGAATTTGAAAAGTGAATTTCTTAGCTCGAATACCAAAGTAAGGCGACCGGCCCAAACTGCGGGGAAAAATGTGGGTACCTTTTTGCCAAAAAGATGCCCCCACGGAGAGAGGCTGGATCCGCCAGTGCGAAAGATAATTTAATTTGTTGTCACTCAGGCTTCATCAGATTTGATCTCGGGTCAATAGCTAGCTCAGGGAAGGCCATCGAACGTGAAATATTCTCAAAATAGCGGCACTCAGGCTTCATCAGATTTGATCTCGGGTCAATAGCTAGCTCAGGGAAGGCCATCGAACGTGAAATATTCTCAAAATAGCGGAATTGTTTTGAGAGAATAACTTTTGAGATACTCATGCTAGAGTGATACTTACCGTTTTTACCATTGTGTTTCTCTGTCGAGACATCGAATGGTATATCGGATGATCATGACCTAGTTAGGTCATATTCGAAAATTGACATGTCCTGTGCTCAGGTCAAGGCAGATCAAGTTCAAATTTTAACCAATCAACGTGTCTCGACGAGCGAAGCACATTGTTGATATCTCCATTACTCTACCTTCATTTGGCAAAGAGTTATTGAATAAAAAACACGTAACCTCTTGGGTCACCTGAGTTGACCTCGTAGAGGTCACATAACACAAATGTGACTTGGATCTTTGCATTTGGCACAAGAATGGTGTAGGCATCTGGTGAAAACTGGTCAAATTTAAGTTTTTTTTGTGGATTTCTACGTGTTTTTATTTTCTCCATTTACTTATAATGGAAGTTTACCAATCGAATGGATTTTCGGTCACCAATATTACAAATTCGAGATACACAAATTATAGGTACTTACGGGCTATGGCCTAAATGAATCCTGTGAGTTTCAAACCGCTCTGTCGATCACTTTGGCACGACCACAAACTTTCAAAAACTTGCTTGGAGGTGGATCACTGAACGTGACTTGTTGACCTGACCTGAGATGACTCGAGATAAAAAATGGCACACAATTTGGGTGATTGTTACCCAAAGAGTTACGCCAAGTTTAGCGGCGCTGCGTGTCGACGTTTTACAATATTTACGAGAACTTGGGGGGCGGATATCAGGGGACGGATATCCGCCCCCCAAGTCGGTGCGCGTGTTAATACTTCACATCATGGTGCCAACAGGGATCAGTTGCCGCATTTTGTTTTGGATCAGACTAAGAACTTATCAGTCAATCTACGCATAGGTTCTGTTCGACATGGGCCTGTCTGACGTTTTTGTTGTTGCGACTATTTGGGGGCCCGGCAAAATATAGTGACCCAAATCCGAGGATATATCATTTTACGCCATTTTTTTTCTTTGGGGGGGGGGGGTGGTTTTGATCGAAGGGGCCCCTTGGGATGCTGTGCCTCCCCCCCCCCCCCCCCTCCTCCCTTGACGAAGGTTTGTCTGCGCCCCTGGATCTGACCTTAGGTCACCGATATTAGAAATCCAAGATAAACGAATTGTAGGTACTTATGACCTTATTAAGTCATGTGAGTTTGAAACCGCTCGGTCAATCACCGTGGCTTTGGCACGACTTTCAAAAACTTGCTTGGAGGCGGGGTCACTTAACTTTCAAAAACTTGCTTGGAGGTGGGTTCACTTAACCTGTTGACCTGACCTGAGATGACTCGAGATACAAAATTACACAAAATGTGGATAATTGATGCCCAAAGAGCTATGCTAAGTTTGGTGGCGCTACACACCGCCGTTTTCCCAATATTTACGAAAACCTCTGATGGGCGGATGGGCGGATCCGCCCCCACATCATTGCGCGTGTTAATACTTCACATGGTACCAAAGGGAGTCAGTTGCCGCACATTATTTTGTATCAGACTGCATACTTATCAGTCCATCTACGCATAAGGTCTGTTCAACATGGGTCTGTCCGACGTTTTTTTTTGCGATAATTTAGGACCCCAGCAAAATATAGAGGCATAAATCCGAGGAGATACCATTTCGCGTTTTTTTTTGGGGGGGGGGGCCTTTGGCCGAGGGGGCCCTCTGGGGATGCCGTGCCCGTCCCTTGCCGAAGGTCTGGCTGCGCCCCTGATGTCATTGTATATATATACCTACGGCTATTTCCTTGCAGCGACATGGAAATGCTGCACCTTTACGACACAGACACCCAGAGAGGAGCTATGGCTAGATACTGAGAAATGCGGAAACACTTGCGGGATACGAAACGTGCTTTCTAGATCGTGGTGTAACTTTCTCAGAATTGTTATCATTTTTCCTCAAATAAAATAATAACATGGTACTGATATAGGTATAGGTAGGTAGACAAGAGTGCATCTAGGGTGAATTGAAGGTGGTATGGGAAGAAACAAAACAAAATAGAAAAGGAAAGGTACTGATAAAATAGCAGAATACACTGCTCACAAGAATTCCAAAAATATACATACAGGGCTAGCGTACAGGACTAGCGTAAAGGACTATGTCTATTTCTGTTTCTACCATTGATTGACCACAATCGTCATGTCGATTATTACGTCAATTGGAGTGTCCGTAGAAGGTTCAGAAATGAGTGAATACTACGTAATTTTGCGACAAATGCACTCAGTGAGCTGGTTTACAATGTCTTGGGGCAAGTCATTCGACTACGGTATAGTGCGGGGGAGAAAATAAAACTGGTAGTACTGAGTGCTGCCGAAGGGGACTCGGTATTGCTGGTCATGACTTCTCCTGCAGGGCGTTGCGGTAGGGTATGAGGTTTGTTTTGATGTCTGATGCAGAAACCATGTTATGTATGATCTTGAAGAGCATGATCAACCGTGTCGTCTTCCTCCGTTCTTGTAGTGATGTCCATTTAACCCTCGCCCTACAGGAGCTTTTTTCACCTTCGCCCTTCGGGGGGGGGGGGAGGGGGCTGGCTGACAGGACCCCCTGTTAACTTACAAACCAAGCAACTTAGATCAATGCGATAAGAACCAGCATGTTGCATGTCATGAGAGGAATCTAACAGTATGCATTTTTTTTAGGTTTCAGGTCAACGGGTGATCTTCCAGGTCAAGTGAATGACCTCGGATCGACCACGTCCAGAACAGCGATTTTGCGTCAGAAAACCTCAAAATGAGAAATTGATAAATGTAAATGAAAGGGATGTTCCTTGACTAGCTTTGTCTCAGAAATACAGAAAAGGTGATTATTTGTTCGTAGCTTGTCAAAAAAAGTAAAAAAAAGTTATTTTACAACATTGGTGCATGAGTTTCTTACACTTAGGGAGCCATAACTCAGACAAAAATAGAGATATTACTTTGAAATTTGGTTTGGGCATTGTCCATACCCATTTTTTCTCACATATATTCCGTTTTTTAACATCTTTGAAAATGTTGATTTTGTGGTGATTTTTCCACAAAAAAAACAAATCAGTTTATTTTTATTTTAGGGCTCAAAAACCCCACATTTCGAAAATCCGAGATTGCCATTTAAAATGAAATGTAAATTGGTATCCCAGGTAAATTACGTTTGTAATTTTCTTTAATCCTCGCCCTACAGGGGGTCCTAAAACGACCCCCCTGAAAGCAAGGGACCAATGGCATACCGCGCATACCTTTGGTTCTCCTAATGCCGCTCCGGACGACCACTCCCAGCGACCCTTTTACAAAGGACCAATGGCATACCGCGCACAACTTTGGTTGTCCTAATGCCTGCTGAATCTGGTATATTTAGTATGCTTTTTCTGGTATTGTTACTGGTCTCAGCAAACTTCCGGTCTTACCCTTGCATTGTTCTGACAAGTCCCCGGTCCCACGTGCCACCAACGGTTATCCAAGCGGAATTTCTGCTTACCCCCTCCCTGTCCGCGGCGCGGCGGCCGGCGGACACAGCGGTTGGTTCGTCTTGCGTCACTCCCGCCCGGCCGACCCGACATTCCTATTTCAACTATGTTTAACCCTGGCCCTACGGGAGCTTTTTCACCATCGCCCTAGGTGGGGGGGGGGGGGGCTGACAGGCCCACCTGTTATCTTCCAAACCAAGCAACTTAGAGCAATGCGGTAAGAACCAGCATGTTGCCTGTCATGAGAGGAATCTAAGACTATGCGATTTTTAAGTTTCAGATCAACGGGTGATATTCCAGGTCAAGTGAATGACCTCGGATTTACCACGTCCAGAACAGCGATTTTGCTCTTCAGAAAACCTCAAAATTAGAAGATGATAAATGTAAATAAAAAGGCTTGTTCCTAGACCAGTTTTGGCTCAGAAATACAGAAAAGGTGATTATTTGTTCGTATCTTGTTAAAAAAAGTCCAAAAAAGTTATATGAAATGACGAAATATCCTCCTACACCTTTCCCACATTTGGCGGAGGTCCAAGTAACCGAGCAAGAAGTTCTCAAAATTTTGAATTCCTTGGACGCTAATAAATAATCAGGCCCTGATAAAGTTCGAAATAAATTACTTAAAATGTGTGCGTTGTTAATTGCTAACCCCCTATGCAAACTATTTAATAAATCACTTCAATCAGGTAAATTTCCCTTTTCTTGGAAAATCGCTTGTGTAACCGCAATTTTCAAACAAAAAGGATCCACCTCAGATCCAACCAATTACAGGCCAATAAGTCTTCTTCCTAATTTATCTAAGATACTTGAAAAATTAGTCTTCAACAAAATATATGGGCATCTATCTGAAAACAATGTATTGACTGAGAAACAAAGTGGCTATTGTGGCAAGTGGCTATCGTCCCGAACATAGTGCACATATCCAGCTCCTTTATCTTACTCATCAACTGTACTCTGCGCTAAATGAAAACCAAAATTTCACCGCAATTTTTCTTGACATTTCGAAATATTTTGATAAAATTTGGCACGAATCATTGATTGCAAAATGTGAAATTCAATACAACATATATAATAATATTCATATATTAAATACTCATACATATATTCAATACTCCCTATTGGCATGGTTGAAGTCTCATTTAAAAGATCGCAGTGAGGTTGTTCGTGTAGGAAGTGACATTTCGGGATCTAAAAAAAAAATATAGCTGGCTGCCCTCAAGGCTCGGTCCTCGGACCCTTGCTCGCCCTCATGTACCTTAATAACTTATCAAAAATTACTGAAAATGATGCACTTTTCTACGCTGACGACACATCCCTATATTTATCCCACCCACAAGACAGCCAACAACACAGACTCTCACTGCAAAACGACTTGGACATAATAAGACAGTACGGCACCGACTGGGCTGTTATATTTAACGCGGACAAGGCAGTACAACAAACATTCACAAACAAGCGTAATGACCAATACTTTGACCTCTCTTTCGATGGACAACCCCTACTTCCCGTGACTTGCCACAAGCATCTAGGACTACATCTTTCTACTGACCTGAATTTTCACGAACATATCAATTCCTTGATACGAACCATAAATTATCTCTTAGGACCTATTTATCCAGTTGCAAGGTTTCTACCAAGATCAGTACTTAACGAAATATATTTAATGTACATACGACCACACTTTGACTATTGCGACACAATCTACGACGGTAACCTGACTGCCTCTGACTCAATACGACTCCAGACCATACAGAACCGCTGTGCACGACTAGTGACTGGAACCTTGTTTCGCACACCCACCAACGCTCTACTTAACGACCTAGGATGGGAACGACTAGCAACGAGACGACTCATTCACAGACTTCTCTTTTTCCATCGACAACATTACAATTACCCGCCTCTTCCTCCATACCTCACTAACCTCTTGCCAAACACAAGACAGGACGCTACAGGACTTCAGTTACGTAACGAACACTTTCTCTCACTTCCCCCTATCCGGTTAACCCGCGCACTGCAGGGGCTTTGCGCCGAACACCAACTGCAGGGGGGTTGATTTCTGCCCCCCCCCCCTGATATCTCGAAAACTACGCTACGTAGCGAGAATTGGAAAACGGCTTTTGATAGCTTGATACATGTTCTATCGAAAGAATTTCAGTATTGTTTTAGTTCAGGCCAAAATAGAGGTCACCAGAGGTCATCAAAGGTCAAACTTTCCAGTTTTTTTCCTGTTTTAGGACATCGCTCCAGTAATTCCCATATATCTCAGAAACTATGCTAGTTAGAAACAAACGGAAAAAGAAAACGCCAGCCAGTGGAATTTTCAATCGCTAAGGTGTCCTCAAATCTGATCTAAGGTCAATATTTAAGGCTCCAGAGGTCAAAGAAGAAGAAAATGACGTTTTTTTTTGCAAAATCGTTTTTCGCTGTTAACTTTTTATGTAATAAAGATAACGGAAAACTGTTTTAAGTCATTGCGTTTATCTTGTCAAGACGCTTTGAATGATACACATGGTGATCTTTTTAAGTTAACTTAAAAATTTGACCTCAGGTCAAGGTCAAGTGGTGACCCAAGTAGGGCATGTTGCACATGAGAAGACGCGTCTTGACGAGACAAACACATTGATGTCTGTTTTACTTCTCTATCTTTATTATGTCGGGAGTTATTGACAAACAAGTGATGGTGACCTCTCATGACCTTAAATGACCCAATAGGGGTCACTGAACAAAACTTACACTTGGATCATCAAGAATATCCTATAATAACATGATCCAGAAGTAATTGCACTAATATCATGCATATCCTTAGCATTTGTATATTTCCCCATTTACTTATTATGGGGAGGTTGCGAAATTGACCTGACCTTAGGTCGCCGATACCAAAATTCCGAGATAAATGAATTGTAAGTACGTATGCCCTCATGACATCCTGTAAGTTTCAAACTGATGGGTGAAAAACTCTGGCTTTGGCACAACTGCAAACATTTTTGGAGGTGGGGTCACTTGACCTGGTCTGGTGACCTGACCTGAGATGACCCTAGGTTTTTTCCGCTTCAAAGTGTGCGCAATTGATGTCCTGACAGGTGTGCGAAAACCCGGCGGCGCTGCGCGCCGCCGTTTTTTCGCTATCTTTGAAAAACCTGAGGGGGGGGGGGGGCGGAAATCAACCCCCTGCAGTGCGCGGGTTAAATTCCTTTCGGAAATCGTACATCTCTGCTACGATTAGACAGTGGAACCTTCTTCCTGAAACACTCCGTAACACTCCTTCTCGACGTGACTTCTCTCGTCAAGTCTGGGAGCGATTCGGGGCACCGAGCCACCAGCACTTAACTCCGTAGGTACAAAAACACTAAACACACAAGACTACGTGTCGGCTTATCAACACTACACGCCCACCTCTTTCAACTCCAAGTCACACCAAGTCCGTTGTGTTCTTGTGGACACACGTACGAAGACACTGTCCATTACATACTCTGGTGCCCCCTATACACGAATCACAGAACGAACCTCTTTAACGCAGCGCGACGCATTGCGCGCGACTTTGATGATTTGCCACCCAAAAACAAATTAGAGCTCCTGCTCTTTGGTAGAAATATTTCACAAACACAGGGTATAGACATCGCACATCACTTACAGACATTCATAGCACTTTCACAAAGACTCAACACACACAAACAACACAACAATCACAAATCACCAGCACTTTCACCACGCTGACCTGCTGTTGCCGCCTGTGGCTGGCCACCTGATTTTCGAATAGCCGCTCGGCGGGCTGGTAGCGGTGCCTACGTGATATGTTCCTTAGTTTTGGTTAAATTTTTTGCTTTATTTGTTTTCTCTGGAGAGGCGCTATGATTTAAGCTTTTGCTTTTGCGCCAATCCGTCATTGTTCTGTTTGATTTGATGTCCTTTTGTTAGCAAAATAAACGAACTGAACTGAACTGAACGTCATGATTTTTTTACACTTAGGGAGCCATCACTCAGTCAAAGATGAAAATATTGCTTTGAAATTTGGTATGGTTATTGTCATACTCAGTTCTCTCACATATATTCCGTTTTTTCTGACATCTTTGAAAATTTTGATTTTGTGGGGATTTAAAAAAAAACGGTTTTTTATTTTATGGATCAAAACCCCAAAATTTTGCAAATCTAAGAATGACATTTTAACGAGTATGCCATTTTGTATATTTGGTGAATTGCGTTTGCAATTTCCTTCAAAACTGTTTTCTACCATTTTCAAATATTTATTTATCGTTTTTCCGCCAACATGACGTCATCAAAACATGTTTATCTCCCAAACTGCTCAACCAATTTTAATTCCATTTTCACAGCCTACGTATAATTGTTCAAAACTCAGCTACCGAAAATTTTAGCCACATGCGCAGCATGTGTAAAACGTTATTCAAGAAAAACCTCAGGGGGGCTGTCAGGCCCCCTCGTAGGGCGACGGTTAACACATTGACCCCTTCAGTCATTCAGTGCGCTGCGCGCGAGTGGCGCTGGGGAAGTACAGTCCGCTGTGCGACGCGCTGAATCCCGCCTTGTCCAAACTTGTGCAGTGAGTGACCAACCACGCTGAAGTTGTGACGATGGTTGTGAGAAATCACAGGGGCATATGAACAACGCAAAATCAGGAACAGACATACTCGCTTTTGATTGGGGTCTCAGCCAAACGCCATTGACGGTGGGTGGCAATATTTCTCCAATGCCCATCCTGGTTAGTGGGATATTTTCCGAACCAATGATGGCAGGGAGACGCTCATGTGGCAATCGAAAGCTCTATTTGCATTTTTGCACGTCAAATTTGGAACAATATATCCACATCCCGTTTTCTGCTTTCGGGTACTGCTCAATATTGAAGTCAGAAAAAGTCCAGCAGTACTGATAGTGCACTAAGGTGTATAATGGCACCAATTGCGCACCTTTTGAACTATGAATTTGAATATCGCAGGACAACCACCAACCCCGCTCTTAATTTCGAAGACAACCACAGCACCATTTTGTTTAGCCCTGCCACATGGGTCGGCGTGAGAGATCCCCACTATAAATGACGACCAACTATAATCGAAATATATTTTGGGATATGGCAATGTGCTCTATAGTTTTGTGGTTGGAGGAACCGAGAGCATGCTGCAAATTTAGGAATACCATGACACCGTTCCCTGCAGAGTTCGCCATGGGCTGGGCTGGCCCTATGGGCCATGGGCTGGGCCTGGGCTGGGCCTGGGCTGGGCCTGGGCTGGGCCTGGGCTGGGCCTGGGCTGGGCCTGGGCTGGGCCTGGGCTGGGCCTGGCTGGGCCTGGGCTGGGCCTGGGCTGGGCCTGGGCTGGGCCTGGGCTGGGCCTGGGCTGGGCCTGGGCTGGGCCTGGGCTGGGCCTGGGCTGGGCCTGGGCTGGGCCTGGGCTGGGCCTGGGCTGGGCCTGGGCTGGGCCTGGGCTGGGCCTGGGCTGGGCCTGGGCTGGGCCTGGGCTGGGCCTGGGCTGGGCCTGGGCTGGGCCTGGGCTGGGCCTGGGCTGGGCCTGGGCTGGGCCTGGGCTGGGCCTGGGCTGGGCCTGGGCTGGGCCTGGGCTGGGCCTGGGCTGGGCCTGGGCTGGGCCTGGGCTGGGCCTGGGCTGGGCCTGGGCTGGGCCTGGGCTGGGCCTGGGCTGGGCCTGGGCTGGGCCTGGGCTGGGCCTGGGCTGGGCCTGGGCTGGGCCTGGGCTGGGCCTGGGCTGGGCCTGGGCTGGGCCTGGGCTGGGCCTGGGCTGGGCCTGGGCTGGGCCTGGGCTGGGCCTGGGCTGGGCTTGGGCTGGGCCTGGGCTGGGCCTGGGACGGGAATAAACTTTAAGGAAATCAC
>JAXIVJ010005309.1:20000-62500 GCA_036785665.1 Chirona hameri | reverse complement strand
GAGAGAGAGAGAGAGAGAGAGAGAGAGATAGGAGAGAGAGAGAGAGAGAAGAGAGAGAGAGAGAGAGAGAGAGAGAGAGAGAGAGAGAGACGAGAGAGAGAGAGAGAGAGAGAGAGAGAGAGATAGAGAGAGAGAGAGAGAGAGTAGACGACGGGCGCAGACCAGACGCGGCCGGCACCGAGGTCCCCTCAGAGAGGCAGCCAGACCAACCATAAGGGTGGACAGGCGACGGGGGACCACGCTGACGACGCTACTGAGTCGACGCTACTCTTCCTTTATCACACCCTCTGTCTCTCCACAAAGTCCGCAGCACCGCTGAGCCGGAGAGTCTCGCCGGTCTATTTTCTCACAACTGTGAGAGACCGGCGCACTCTCGAACGACCCGACAGGACCACCACCTATCTCTTCCTCGGGTCAGGACAGAGGCCGGAAAGAGGCGCTTTGCCTACCGCGCTGCGCGCAATATGAACGGTCTGCCACGCGACTTCGAGTGCATGTCTGCTGGCAAGTTCATGAGAGAGCTGAAGCGTAGCCTGGAGCCAGGGCGCCATACCTGACGTGGACATGCGAGGTGCACTGAGTTTTATGCGTGTGTGGAAGTGTGAAAGTGCATGCTGATGTGTTTTGTATTGTACCCTGTGTAACCTGCCAACATGACAAACAACTGTAAAAACCTCATTCGTGTGGATAGTTCATGCTTTAATACATACATACATACATACATACATACATACATACTGAGCCACCAACTGTAGAGAGGAAGCACCGACTAAACCGGCTAAAAAAAAATCAAACACTACCAAAAATACATCGAACAAACCGGTCGACAATTTCCTTTGAATATCGATAACCACACTAACAACGTGCTGGGGAGGCACTCGAGCTTGAGGCGGGGGTCATGACCGGGACAGGCAAATGGGTGCCGAGAGACCAGAGAGGCACTGCGTAGTGCATATAGCGGTGCCGAGGGGGGAGGGTCAGCTGTGCTCCTGGCAAGTCTGCCGTCTATGAGCCAACTGTTGATTTCGGACCACCAGGGGGTCACGGCAGGGACGATGACCCCAGCGCGACCCGAGCCTGCTCGGCCGAGGAGAATACCAACTCAAACGTCGAACGAACAAATGTAACGCACGAACGAATAGATGAAATGAAGAAACAACACGACGAACTCTTAGCGGTGGTATGAGGCTGTTTGTTGATACTTGTACTTGAAAGAAAGGGGGGCAGTGAGCACGACGAAACGATACCCACCGACACACCAATGGGTCTGCTAAAGCGAGACGCAAAGACGCTGCTGATGCAAGCCCACAAACGTCCCCTTTTTTTGCTGGTCCCGGCTTTTGACCACCACCCAGACGTCAATAGTGTGCGCCTGCCGATGATTGGTCGGACATAAGGACCAGTGAGGTCACCAAATGTTTCCGTCACGCTGATTGGCCCCGTCCGCGGGTGGTGACGTGTTCAATAGGCTTCCGTGGCCGCTGATTGGGTGGTCAGCGGACTGGTGGACATCATTAACGGCTTCCGTGGCCGCTGATTGGGTGGTCAGCGACTGGTGACATCATTAACCGTCTTCCGCCGCCACTAATGCGCAACGCTGATTGGTTAATATCGGACTAGTGACGTCAGCAATAGGTTTCCGGCGCCGCTGATTGTTTAGTCAGCCCTGTCGCACACGTCGATCGGTACAAACACCGACAGACAAGATCAGATCAATTTGGCACGGAAAACCCAGTATAATAGGCATTGGAAAGGCGCAGTATCTGACCATGTAGCCACTGTAGTGGTCCTCAAATGCGGCTCAACTCAGTATAATGGGCATTGGAAAGGCGCAGTATCAGACCATGTAGCCACTGTAGTGGTCACTCAAATGCGGCTCGAACTCAGTATGATGGGCATTGGAAAGGCGCAGTATCAGACCATGTAGCCACTGTAGTGGTCCTCAAATGCGGCTCAACTCAGTATGATGGGCATTGGAAAGGCGCAGTATCAGACCATGTAGCCACTGTAGTGGTCCTCAAATGCGGCTCAACTCAGTATAATGGGCATTGGAAAGGCGCAGTATCAGACCATGTAGCCACTGTAGTGGTCCTCAAATGCGGCTCAACTCAGTATAATGGGCATTGGAAAGGCGCAGTATCAGACCATGTAGCCACTGTAGTAGTCCTCAAATGCGGCTCAACCCAGTATAATAGGCATTGGAAAGGCGCAGTATCAGACCATGTAGCCACTGTAGTGGTCCTCAAATGCGGCTCAACTCAGTATGATGGGCATTGGAAAGGCGCAGTATCAGACCATGTAGCCACTGTAGTGGTCCTCAAATGCGGCTCAACTCAGTATAATGGGCATTGGAAAGGCGCAGTATCAGACCATGTAGCCACTGTAGTGGTCCTCAAATGCGGCTCAACTCAGTATGATGGGCATTGGAAAGGCGCAGTATCAGACCATGTAGCCACTGTAGTGGTCCTCAAATGCGGCTCAACTCAGTATAATGGGCATTGGAAAGGCGCAGTATCAGACCATGTAGCCACTGTAGTGGTCCTCAAATGCGGCTCAACTCAGTATGATGGGCATTGGAAAGGCGCAGTATCAGACCATGTAGCCACTGTAGTGGTCCTCAAATGCGGCTCAACTCAGTATAATGGGCATTGGAAAGGCGCAGTATCAGACCATGTAGCCACTGTAGTGGTCCTCAAATGCGGCTCAACTCAGTATGATGGGCATTGGAAAGGCGCAGTATCAGACCATGTAGCCACTGTAGTGGTCCTCAAATGCGGCTCAACTCAGTATAATGGGCATTGGAAAGGCGCAGTATCAGACCATGTAGCCACTGTAGTGGTCCTCAAATGCGGCTCAACTCAGTATAATGGGCATTGGGAAGGCGCAGTATCAGACCATGTAGCCACTGTAGTGGTCCTCAAATGCGGCTCAACTCAGTATAATGGGCATTGGAAAGGCGCAGTATCAGACCATGTAGCCACTGTAGTGGTCCTCAAATGCGGCTCAACTCAGTATAATGGGCATTGGAAAGGCGCAGTATCAGACCATGTAGCCACTGTAGTGGTCCTCAAATGCGGCTCAACTCAGTATAATGGGCATTGGAAAGGCGCAGTATCAGACCATGTAGCCACTGTAGTGGTCCTCAAATGCGGCTCAACTCAGTATAATGGGCATTGGAAAGGCGCAGTATCAGACCATGTAGCCACTGTAGTGGTCCTCAAATGCGGCTCAACTCAGTATAATGGGCATTGAAAAGGCGCAGTATCAGACCATGTAGCCACTGTAGTGGTCCTCAAATGCGGCTCAACTCAGTATAATGGGCATTGGAAAGGCGCAGTATCAGACCATGTAGCCACTGTAGTGGTCCTCAAATGCGGCTCAACTCAGTATGATGGGCATTGGAAAGGCGCAGTATCAGACCATGTAGCCACTGTAGTGGTCCTCAAATGCGGCTCAACTCAGTATAATGGGCATTGGAAAGGCGCAGTATCAGACCATGTAGCCACTGTAGTGGTCCTCAAATGCGGCTCAACTCAGTATAATGGGCATTGGAAAGGCGCAGTATCAGACCATGTAGCCACTGTAGTGGTCCTCAAATGCGGCTCAACTCAGTATAATGGGCATTGGAAAGGCGCAGTATCAGACCATGTAGCCACTGTAGTGGTCCTCAAATGCGGCTCAACTCAGTATAATGGGCATTGGGAAGGCGCAGTATCAGACCATGTAGCCACTGTAGTGGTCCTCAAATGCGGCTCAACTCAGTATGATGGGCATTGGAAAGGCGCAGTATCAGACCATGTAGCCACTGTAGTGGTCCTCAAATGCGGCTCAACTCAGTATGATGGGCATTGGAAAGGCGCAGTATCAGACCATGTAGCCACTGTAGTGGTCCTCAAATGCGGCCCCGAACTCCGTGCCGTGGTTGTCACATCCTTCTGCACGGACAGCATTGTGCCACCACTCGTTCAAACTCCTGGGTTCAATCATCGATTGGCAGTGTATATTTTGGCGTGTGTCATTGGCCAGCCAACGATTAGAGCTGTAAGCGTTGTTGTGAACGGTAAATTGACTGTACAAACTGTGCTGCACACATCACTGTATACATAGGCCTAAACAGTAAACACCCCTTCCTAGTCATTTAATAGTATCAGAACTTGTTGGATCGATATCATCCTCTCGCATGTTTCCCTGCATTGCTCCCGTCTACGCCTGACCCAAAACGCAACACGTAGACGTTGCCCCGGATATTCGCGCACCTATGCGCAGTGGCGGATCCAGAGGGGGAGCATGGGTCATGCCCCCCCCCCTCTCCTTGAGCCTCGAAGGGGCCAATAGCCCGAGGGGACATAGCCAATCGAAGTGACTCGAAATAAATTCCATTCCGTTTTCAAACTACTCGCAAGTAAATTTGCCCACTCTGATCTCCAGAGGGCCCATTCTGGCTTGAAGAAGGCCAATTCTGGTTTGTAGAGGCCTATTTTGGCATGTGAAAGGCATATTTTGAACTAAAAAGGTCTATTATGACCTACATTTGTCTTCAAGGTCAAAAGGGCCCACCAAGGCTTGAGGGGGCCACCAAGGCCTGAGGGGGCCACTTTGCTACGTCCTTGACCGAACCCTGGATCGGCCACTGCCCATGCGACGTTGCCGTTGCCTCGGCATGCTCGCTCTGCTGAGCTGATTTCCGTAATGGGCCACCGGGCAGGTGGGGACTGTTACTGTTACAGGGACTTACTGTTAGTGAATTCAATCACTGCACGGACAACTTTGCGTCTCGAGCAGGCCTTGATCTGGTGCCGCCGCCGGCCGTCTCGAGCAGGCCTTGATCTGGTGCCGCCGCCGGCCGTCTCGAGCAGGCCTTGATCTGGTGCCGCCGCCGGCCGTCTCGAGCAGGCCTTGATCTGGTGCCGCCGCCGGCCGTCTCGAGCAGGCCTTGATCTGGTGCCGCCGCCGGCCGTCTCGAGCAGGCCTTGATCTGGTGCCGCCGCCGGCCGTCTCGAGCAGGCCTTGATCTGGTGCCGCCGGCCGTCTCGAGCAGGCCTTGATCTGGTGCCGCCGCCGGCCGTCTCGAGCAGGCCTTGATCTGGTGCCGCCGCCGGCCGTTCGGGAGCCTCCAGCGCCGGGGATCGCAATATACCGGCGAAATCTCAACAACTTTCAAACTAAACGGGAGAAACTCTATAATATAGGTCTTGAAAAACAACCAGTTTTATTTGACTTAACTTTTAGTTTAACTTTTTAATTGATCTGATGAGTGAATCGAAGTCCAATAAAGCTCTGGAGTCTGGAGTCTGGAGTGGTCCAATAAAGCTCTGGAGTCTGGAGTCTGGAGTGGTCCAATAAAGCTCTGGAGCGTTTCAAACTTTCGGTATCTCCCTACAGTTCAACAACCTACTGCCATCGGTTTAAACAAGTTGCCGTTTTCACCTGGCGGCAGTTTCAAACTACTGCTACTGTCGGGTCTGCCGGCGGCTTGTATTTAATTCCAGCGGCAGCGCCACCGACTCAGTCGGTCAATAGCTGCCGCTACCGGCCGGCCGGACGGCCCATCACCTGCTCTGTATGGGTCGGAGCCGAGCTGTCCGGCTCTATCCGAGTCTATCCGGCTCTATCAGGATCTCATCGTCTCTGTCCAGCTGTGTCAGGTTCTATCCGGCTATATCCGGCTCTATCAGGATCTATCAGGACATATCAGGATCTATCAGGATATATCAGGATATATCAGGATCTCATCGTCTCTGTCCAGCTGTGTCAGGTTCTGTCCGGCTCTATCCGGCTCTATCAGGATCTCATCGTCTCTGTCCAGCTGTGTCAGGTCCTGTCCGGCTCTATCCGGCTCTATCCGGCTCTATCAGGATATATCAGGATCTCATCGTCTCTGTCCAGCTGTGTCAGGTTCTGTCCTGCTCTATCCGGCTCTATCCGGCTCCATCAGGATCTATCAGGATCTCATCGTCTCTGTCCAGCTGTGTCAGGTTCTGTCAGGTTCTGTCCGGCTCTATCCGGCTCTATCAGGATCTATCAGGATCTCATCGTCTCTGTCCAGCTGTGTCAGGTTCTGTCCGGCTCTATCCGGCTCTATCCGGCTCTATCCGGCTCCATCCGGCTCCATCCGGCTCTATCCGGCTCTATCAGGATCTATCAGGATCTATCAGGATCTCATCGTCTCTGTCCAGCTGTGTCAGGTTCTGTCTGGCTCTATCCGGCTCTATCCGGCTCATCAGGATCTATCAGGATCTTATCGTCTCTGTCCAGCTGTGTCCGGCTCTATCCGGCTCTATCAGGATCTATCAGGATCTCATCGTCTCTGTCCAGCTGTGTCAGGTTCTGTCCGGCTCTATCAGGATCTATCAGGATCTATCAGGATCTATCAGGATCTATCAGGATCTATCAGCATCTATCAGGATCTATCAGGATCTATCAGGATCTATCAGGATCTATCAGGATATATCAGGATATATCAGGATCTCATCGTCTCTGTCCAGCTGTGTCAGGTTCTGTCCGGTTCTATCCGGCTCTATCCGGCTCTATCCGGCTCTATCCGGCTCTATCTGGCTCTATCCGGCTCTATCCGGCTCTATCCGGCTCTATCAGGATCTATCAGGATCTCATCGTCTCTGTCCAGCTGTGTCAGGTTCTGTCCGGTTCTGCCGTCTGTCCGACTATGACCGGTTCTTGTCTCATCAAACTATATGTACTCCCCTCGTCAAAGCGCAGATGAGCCACATTTTCCTGATCAGCCCTACCAGCCTTTCGTTGAGCTAAAAATCCACCCGTCCATCAGTCAGTGTGCTGACAGGGTGTCAGCTGGGCAGGGCCGGCCACGCGGCGGCGGCACACGTGCGGCGCACACTTGTCGACAGTGGGGGTACGCTGTACAGGTGGTGCGCCAGAGACGGTACCGGGAACGGAGGCAGCACTGCCATCAGAACGGGGACATACCCGGTCACCGGCTCAAATGTGCTGCCTCACCAGCTGATACAGCTGTGGACAGGTGGTACACTGTACAGGCCAGAGACGGTACCGGGAACGGAGGCAGCACTGCCATCAGAACGGGGACATACCCGGTCACCGGCTCAAATGTGCTGCCTCACCAGCTGATACAGCTGTGGACAGGTGGTACACTGTACAGGCCAGAGACGGTACCGGGAACGGAGGCAGCACTGCCATCAGAACGGGGACATACCCGGTCACCGGCTCAAATGTACTGCCTCACCAGCTGATACAGCTGTGGGACTGCACAATTCAGCTGAGCTGAAGGTGGAGCAAGTCCTCCCAGTGATGGCGCGCGACAGATACGTGCTTGATTTAAATTCTCCTTGTGATATCTGAAGCGAGAAGACGAAATTTGACTTGTTGTTGCGCTTTAGCACCTGCCCTCAAAAAGAAGATGTTTTCCGGAAAGTTTTGGGGAGTTGGCTTCGCTGGCACCAATTGCACCACACGACCAAATACGTTCTTGCGCATTACTTTTTGAGATCCTAGTAGGCCTCTCATCATCTGACCAAGCGACGTCTAGCGGCAAGAAATGAAGAAAAACCGACCACACCTACGGCGTCACATCTCGGCCGTTCCCCACTGCCGAGGGACCGCGTCGGAGCGACGCGACACGAAACGCCACGAGACCTGTCAGCCTGCCCTGCCCTACGACACGAGACCTGTCAGCCTGCCCTGCCCTACGACACGAGACCTGTCAGCCTGCCCTGCCCTACGACACGAGACCTGTCAGCCTGCCCTGCCCTACGACACGAGACCTGTCAGCCTGCCCTGCCCTACGACACGAGACCTGTCAGCCTGCCCTGTCCTACGACACGAAACCTGTCAGCCTGCCCTGCCCTACGACACGAGACCTGTCAGCCTGTCCTGCCCTACGACACGAAACCTGTCAGCCTGCCATGCCCTACGACACGAGACCTGTCAGCCTGCCCTGCCGTACGACACGAAACCTGTCAGCCTGCCCTGCCCTACGACACGAGACCTGTCAGCCTGCCCTGCCCTACGACACGAGACCTGTCAGCCTGCCCTGCCCTACGACACGAGACCCGTCAGCCTGCCCTGCCCTACGACACGAGACCTGTCAGCCTGCCCTGCCCTACGACACGAGACCTGTCAGCCTGCCCTGCCCTACGACACGAGACCTGTCAGCCTGCCCTGCCCTACGACACGAGACCTGTCAGCCTGCTCTGCCCTACGACAGGGCAGGGCAGCGACACTACGACACGACAGCGCTGCTCTCAATAATGCAGCCGGGCCGGCGGCGGCGGCGGCGGCGGCGCGCCGTGCCGCGACACATTAGTCGTCAGCAGGCGCCGGCGGAGAGCCGCTCGGACCGGCTGACGGCTGACGGCCACGGCCACCGGCTGATGGCCACCGGCTGACGGACATGGCCACCGGCTGACGGCCATCGGCTGACGGCCACCGGCTGACGGCCACCGGCTGAGGGCCACCGGCTGACGGCCACCGGCTAACGGCCACCGGCTGACGGCCACGGTCACCGGCTGACGGACACCGGCTGACGGCTGACGGACACAGACACCGGCTGACGGCTGACGGCCACGGCCACCAGCTGATGGCCACCGGCTGACGGACACGGACACCGGCTGACGGACACGGACACCGGCTGACGGACACCGGCCACCGGCTGATGGCCACCGGCTGACGGACACGGCCACCGGCTGACCGACACGGCCACCGGCTGACGGACACGGCCACCGGCTGACGGACACGGGTCGCCCAATGATGGACCATGGAGGCCAGATGGTATATGTCGCCGCAAGGCACAGATGAGCCAGCAGTGGCGTGTAGGGAAAACGGAAGAGCTGCTACTTAGAAACCCACGAGTTTAGAGAGACCAAAGTTAGAGAGACCAAAGCCATGCGTCCAGAGACCGAACCTTAGATCCAGAGGCCGTATGCGCTGAGACTGTGAGCCCGCCAGCTTTTTGTTAGCTTTGAGAAACGCTTTCTCAGGTTCTGGACGTCTTTGTGGCTTTGTAAAAGGAGCAAAATCTTCAATTAATATTACTGTGTTAAAATCATCGATAATAGAGAAACGATGGTTCCCGTTCAATTCTGTCCATTCCAGACCATAACCAGCATTCTAGACCAGAGCAGCTGTTCGGCGTATCACCATGTCCGCTCCCTGTACTTAGTAATCTCAGATGTCCGCTTCCTGTACTTAGTAATCTCAGATGTCCACTCCCTGTACTTAGTAATCTCAGATGTCCGCTCCCTGTACTTAGTAATCTCAAATGTCCGCTCCCTGTACTTAGTAATCTCAGATGTCCGCTCCCTGTACTTAGTAATCTCAGATGTGTAATCTCAGATGTCCACTCCCTGTACTTAGTAATCTCAGATGTCCGCTCCCTGTACTTAGTAATCTCAAATGTCCGCTCCCTGTACTTAGTAATCTCAGATGTCCGCTCTCTGTACTTAGTAATATCAGATGTCCGCTCCCTGTACTTAGTAATCTCAGATGTCCACTCCCTGTACTTAGTAATCTCAGATGTCCGCTCCCTGTACTTAGTAATCTCAGATGTCCACTCCCTGTACTTAGTAATATAAGATGTCCGCTCCCTGTACTTAGTAATCTCAGATGTCCGCTCCCTGTACTTAGTAATCTCAGATGTCCGCTCCCTGTACTTAGTAATCTCAGATGTCCGCTCCCTGTACTTAGTAATCTAAGATGTCCGCTTCCAGTACTTAGTAATATCAGATGTCCGCTCCCTGTACTTAGTAATCTCAGATGTTTGCTCCCTGTACTTAGTAATCTCAGATGTCCGCTCCCTGTACTTAGTAATATCAGATGTCCGCTCCATGTATTAAGTAATCTAAGATGTCCGCTCCCTGTACTTAGTAAGCTCAGATGTCCGCTCCCTGTACTTAGTAATCTCAGATGTCCACTCCCTGTACTTAGTAATCTAAGATGTTCGCTCCCTGTACTTAGTAATCTAAGATGTCCGCTTCCTGTACTTAGTAATCTCAGATGTCCACTTCCTGTACTTAGTAATCTCAGATGTCCGCTCCCTGTACTTAGCAATCTCAGATGTCCGCTCTCTGTACTTAGTAATCTCAGATGTCCGCTCCCTGTACTTAGTAATCTCAGATGTCCGCTCCCTGTACTTAGTAATCTCAGATGTCCGCTTCCTGTACTTAGTAATCTCAGATGTCCACTCCCTGTACTTAGTAATCTCAGATGTCCGCTCCCTGTACTTAGTAATTTCAGATGTCCGCTCCCAGTACTTAGTAATCTCAGATGTCCGCTCCCTGTACTTAGTAATTTCAGATGTCCGCTCCCTGTACTTAGTAATCTCAGATGTCCGTTCCCTGTACTTAGTAATATCAGATTTCCGCTCCCCGTCCCTAGCAGCCCCCAGCACCAGCTCCGAGCAGGATACTTGGGATGCTCGGAGCAATACCTCCACCGCATCGAACGCCGACCAACCAAAGACTGCCCCCAGTGTAACGACGACGGCTGCCCAGCGGGCCTGTGCCTCGTGTGCAAGGAGGCCGCCGACACGCCGACGCACATCCTGCTGCGCTCCCCTGCCTGTGCGGCCCTCGTCTCCGTGTGCTTGGCAACATCTATGCCACGGAGCGCGACCTACGGCGCGACGACGTGGTGGCGATCTTGGCCGTCGGCTACACGGCCCACAGGAGCCGTGTGGCTACGTCACCGCCCCGACGGTGACCGGGGGACCACCACCACCACCACCACCACCACCACCACCACCACCAACAACAACAACAGCAATAGCAGCCCCAGGAGCGTGCTCAACACTCACCACATGCCCAGATGTCCACCGGCTTTCCATAGGGCTCCTTCTTCAGCACTTCGGGTGAGAGGTAGCCGGGTGTGCCGGCGAAACCTGCAGACACGCACACACTGAGGTCACTCATAGATGGCGCGCAGTGTTAAGCAGGTAGGGACACATGTTATTTATAGATGGCGCCGGTGTACAAGCTGCAGGGTCACAGTCCTATCATAGATGGCGCTCGGTGTGAAGCCCGCAGCGACACGGCTTATCGTGGTTGGCACGCAGTTAAAAAAACCTGTAGGATCATACATCATCCATATTTAGGTCGCGGTGTAAATACCACACTGGGGTCAACACCAATAATACACCAATAAATAGGGTACCTTAATAATACAACTCTAATCCAGTAACAACACCCCATCGCAAACCAGCTGCAACACTGTCCGAAACAAAACAAACACTCCACCGACGGTGAGCCATTTTCACTTCCCTCACACCAAAACACAACCTCTATCTTTAATTATACCATATATATATATATATATATATATATATATATATATATATATATATATATATATATATATATATATATATATATATATATATATATATATATATATATATATATATATATATATATATATATATATATATATATATATATATATATATATATATATATATATATATATATATATATATATATATATATATATATATATATATATATATATATATATATATATATATATATATATATATATATATATATATATATATATATATATATATATATATATATATATATATATATATATATATATATATATATATATATATATATATATATATATATATATATATATATATATATATATATATATATATATATATATATATATATATATATATATATATATATATATATATATATATATATATATATATATATATATATATATATACATATATATATATATATATATATATATATATATATATATATATATATATATATATATATATATATATATATATTATATTACAAACATCTACATTTAATTATATCCACATCCTATACCACGCCTCCAGACACACCACATACCGTTATTTCCGGGAACCCCTCCCCAGACCCCCCCCCCCCCCCCTCTCCCACTCCCCCGGCGCGACGCAGCCCTTCCGTCCTGTCGAACCATTTCGCCGACAAATCGCCGGCACCGCTGCCGGCCGCCATACGAACGTACTACGGGCCGGAAAACAGCTTCCGCATTGGAGCGTCGCGACCGGCAGTGGCGTGCCCTCAGGCGACGGGAAAGGTCAGCGCGAGCTGACCCCGCCCGTGCGAGCTGGACGCCGCCCGGGGCCGGACAAAGACGGGAGCAGGGGGTCCGCCAGGCCACGCCCCTCTCAGAAGGCTCTCACTTGCAACATAGTCGGATATCAACTGCAAGTCCTGCATCAAGATTTGTTTCCAAGGTTCGGAGGTCAGTTTTAACAATAGTTCCCCGCTTGGGTCGGCGTGAGAGTCCCGACTACAAATTACGACAGTCACGTAGTCGTAAAGCCTCAATATCACCAGGCGAGAAAGTAAAATAGATGATGATGAAGAAAGTCTGAGAATATCTTAAAATGTGAAAACGAATGAACACTATGCGCAACAAGAATCCCCATATTCTTAGCGGATAAAAAGGTAACAATCAGTTTAAACTAGTACAGAAATTATTTTCTTCGGACAGGATCGCCAATGTATTGGCGATCAATGTCAATCACGTACCCCTGAATCCATTCAACCTCTTACTCCAAATGAGCTCACCAGCAGAGGCATTCGACACAGACCCTATCAACATCCATAGAACTTCTCCGTGCACTTCCCAACACACCACCGACCCAAACCTCCACATCCCAATCGATTCAGCTCTGCGCAGCGTTAAGCCCCGGGCCGAACCAGCAGCAGAGCGAAATACGGCCAACTCGGCGGCTTTACCGGGGCCTTATTCGCTGGCTCGTCTCGTTCCATCCCCCACACACAGCCGACAGAACCGTCCTTAATCTACCGTTAACGACGCAGCCCGGGGCCCATGCGAGGCTCGAACGACCGAATATCGGACACGACACATTCCGAACCGTTCCCGAATGGCATTCGGACGCCGGAGAGTCTCCCTCCCTCCCCCCTCCCCCTCCTCCCTCCTCCTCCTCCTCCTCCTCCTCCTCCCCCCCCCCCCCCCCCCACCACCACGGTGGTGGACAAATGACACCAGCTCGACGTGGAGCTCAGACAGAATTGGAGTTCACGCGAAGACCGAGGAAACATTTGACTTCACAATTAAAACGAGACATATGTAGGAGCTTAAAACCATCGGGCGGGGTGGTTAGAAACACTTACAATAAAACGCACGTTTTCATTGATAGCGCCATATATTGTAGCGTGATTGAGTCAGGGGTACATTGCCAATGTCATCTCCGATCCACGTCATGGGTGCACCGATCATCTCGCTCCATCTGCTGCATCGGTCCGCCGCGCCAGTCCGTCCAGCAGACCCGTCATCGGTCCGCCGCGCCAGTCCGTCCAGCAGACCCGTCATCGATCCGCCGCGCCCGTCCGTCCAACAGACCCGTCATCGGTCCGCCGCGCCAGTCCGTCCAACAGACCCGTCATCGGTCCGCCGCGCCAGTCCGTCCAGCAGAACCGTCATCGGTCCGCCGCGCCCGTCCGTCCAACAGACCCGTCATCGGTCCGCCGCGCCAGTCCGTCCAGCAGACCCGTCATCGGTATGCCGCGCCAGTCCGTCCAGCAGACCCGTCATCGGTCCGCCGCGCCAGTCCGTCCAACAGACCCGTCATCGGTCCGCCGCGCCAGTCCGTCCAGCAGACCCGTCATCGGTCCGCCGCGCCAGTCCGTCCAGCAGACCCGTCATCGGTATGCCGCGCCAGTCCGTCCAGCAGACCCGTCATCGGTCCGCCGCGCCAGTCCGTCCAGCAGACCCGTCATCGGTCCGCCGCGCCAGTCCGTCCAGAAGACCCGTCATCGATCCGCCGCGCCAGTCCGTCCAGAAGACCCGTCATCGGTCCGCCGCGCCAGTCCGTCCAGCAGACCCGTCATCGGTATGCCGCGCCAGTCCGTCCAACAGACCCGTCATCGGTCCGCCGCGCCAGTCCGTCCAGCAGACCCGTCATCGGTCCGCCGCGCCAGTCCGTCCAGCAGACCCGTCATCGGTATGCCGCGCCAGTCCGTCCAGCAGACCCGTCATCGGTCCGCCGCGCCAGTCCGTCCAACAGACCCGTCATCGGTCCGCCGCGCCAGTCCGTCCAACAGACCCGTCATCGGTCCGCCGCGCCAGTCCGTCCAGCAGACACGTCATCGGTCCGCCGCGCCAGTCCGTCCAGCAGACCCGTCATCGGTCCGCCGCGCCAGTCCGTCCAGCAGACCCGTCATCGGTCCGCCGCGCCAGTCCGTCCAGCAGACCCGTCATCGGTCCGCCGCGCCAGTCCGTCCAGCAGACCCGTCATCGGTCCGCCGCGCCAGTCCGTCCAGCAGACCCGTCATCGGTCCGCCGCGCCAGTCCGTCCAGCAGACCCGTCATCGGTCCGCCGCGCCAGTCCGTCCAGAAGACCCGTCATCGGTCCGCCGCGCCAGTCCGTCCAGCAGACCCGTCATCGGTCCGCCGCGCCAGTCCGTCCAGCAGACCCGTCATCGGTCCGCCGCGCCAGTCCGTCCAGCAGACCTGTCATCGGTCCGCCGCGCCAGTCCGTCCAGAAGACCCGTCATCGGTCCGCCGCGCCCGTCCGTCCAGCAGACCCGTCATCGATCCGCCGCGCCAGTCCGTCCAACAGACCCGTCATCGGTCCGCCGCGCCAGTCCGTCCAGAAGACCCGTCATCGGTCCGCCGCGCCAGTCCGTCCAGCAGACCCGTCATCGGTCCGCCGCGCCAGTCCGTCCAGCAGACCCGTCATCGGTCCGCCGCGCCAGTCCGTCCAGCAGACCCGTCATCGGTCCGCCGCGCCAGTCCGTCCAGCAGACCCGTCATCGGTCCGCCGCGCCAGTCCGTCCAGCAGACCCGTCATCGGTCCGCCGCGCCAGTCCGTCCAGCAGACCCGTCATCGGTCCGCCGCGCCAGTCCGTCCAGAAGACCCGTCATCGGTCCGCCGCGCCAGTCCGTCCAGCAGACCCGTCATCGGTCCGCCGCGCCAGTCCGTCCAGCAGACCCGTCATCGGTCCGCCGCGCCAGTCCGTCCAGCAGACCTGTCATCGGTCCGCCGCGCCAGTCCGTCCAGAAGACCCGTCATCGGTCCGCCGCGCCCGTCCGTCCAGCAGACCCGTCATCGATCCGCCGCGCCAGTCCGTCCAACAGACCCGTCATCGGTCCGCCGCGCCAGTCCGTCCAGAAGACCCGTCATCGGTCCGCCGCGCCAGTCCGTCCAGCAGACCCGTCATCGGTCCGCCGCGCCCGTCCGTCCAGCAGACCCGTCATCGGTCCGCCGCGCCAGTCCGTCCAACAGACCCGTCATCGGTCCGCCGCGCCAGTCCGTCCAACAGACCCGTCATCGATCCGCCGCGCCAGTCCGTCCAGCAGACCCGTCATCGGTCCGCCGCGCCAGTCCGTCCAACAGACCTGTCATCGGTCCGCCGCGCCAGTCCGTCCAGAAGACCCGTCATCGGTCCGCCGCGCCAGTCCGTCCAACAGACCCGTCATCGATCCGCCGCGCCAGTCCGTCCAGCAGACCCGTCATCGGTCCGCCGCGCCAGTCCGTCCAGCAGACCCGTCATCGGTCCGCCGCGCCAGTCCGTCCAGCAGACCCGTCATCATGTCTGTGCAGCTGCTCGGCCATCCGGCGCTCCAACTAGACTGGTCTCCTCCAGGAGGGAAAGATAAAGGAAGGGTTGTCTAGAAGATGTCATGGAGGTGTCCAGTCTTCTAGCCTTGCCAGCTCGTCCGCCCGTCCGCCCGTCCGCCTGTGCGCCTGTCTCACCGCCCAGAATGCGCGACTCAACAACTGCTCTCGACAAAACAGCTTGCTCTACTGAACAGAAGTGAGCTTGTCCTGCTGTTCGTAAATCCAACGGGCCGCCAGCCGGTTCGCTCCACACCGACCTAGTCCGGCTTCCCGGCTGCGTCATAAAACCGAAATCATCAGCATCTAATCCAGCTGTCTGGCCGTCCAATAGTCCAGATCTGCCGGTCGGGCTGGCCCGGCACTCCGGCACTCCGGCACTCCGGCACTCCGGCCAGCAGTCCGGCACTCCAGCTGTCCGACTGGCTAGCTGTCTAGCTGTCTGACAGTCGCCACTAGTGGTGTAAGATTCGTAATTTGTCAAATCATGGCCGATCCAAAGTCTGATCCAATATGACAATGTTGACCGAAAAGTGTCCGATGAGTCCAAGAGTCCGAAAATGGTCCAATTTGTAAAACATCTCATGTTCTATGTCAGCTGTAGCTCTTCTGTAACTGTGAAATGATGACTGCAAACTGCAAATGCTCATAGGTTGTTACCTTATTGCTATCATTTCATAACAGATTCTATCAATGGTTTCCAGTCTATGGCTATTCCGCCTGATTGGATTTATATTTATCCGAAGGATATTATTATTAATTTTAAGTGATTTGTGCAGCCTAGTAGCCTACAAATTTATGAAAAAAAGCGAAGAAATGTATCTAACTGCCTATAGGGTGTGCAAACCTGTCAGGTGGCAAAATGCGTGAATTGTGATCTATATGCCTTGACCGAAAATTGTCCAAAATATCTAAGGCTGACCGACCGAAGTCCAAATCGGTATCGGACTATTTTCGGACGTCCACAAATTAGGACTGCGATTTCCATGACTGGTCGCCACTGTCGGCCGCCTGTTCGCCCTGCGACGTCCTGTCCAGCCAGTCTGTCGGCCGCCTGTTAGCCCTGCGACGTCCTGTCCAGCCAGTCTGTCGGCCGCCTGTTAGCCCTGCGACGTCCTGTCCAGCCAGTCTGTCGGCCGCCTGTTAGCCCTGCGACGTCCTGTCCAGCCAGTCTGTCGGCCGCCTGTTAGCCCTGCGACGTCCTGTCCAGCCAGTCTGTCGGCCGCCTGTTAGCCCTGCGACGTCCTGTCCAGCCAGTCTGTCGGCCAGTCGTAGGCGCTGAAATCCGCCATCTAATCAGACTGTCCAACTGCCGTCGTCCAAGTGTCCAGTCAGTCCGCCGGTCCGTCAGCCAATACGTCCGTGTCCGTGTGTGGAGGGACTGTCCGGTACCGCCGGTACCACCGGTCACGGGTCCGCGCCGGAGCGGCCCTCCGGTACCACCGGTCGCGGGTCCGCGCCGGAGCGACCCTCCGGTACCACCGGTCACGGGTCCGCGCCGGAGCGGCCCTCCGGTACCACCGGTCACGGGTCCGCGCCGGAGCGGCCCTCCGGTACCACCGGTCACGGGTCCGCGCCGGAGCGGCCCTCCGGTACCACCGGTCACGAGTCCGCGCCGGAGCGACCCTCCGGTACCACCGGTCACGAGTCCGCGCCGGAGCGACCCTCCAGTACCACCGGTACCACCGGTCACGGGTCCGCGCCGGAGCGACCCTCCGGTACCACCGGTCACGAGTCCGCGCCGGAGCGGCCCTCCGGTACCACCGGTACCACCGGTCACGGGTCCGCGCCGGAGCGGCCCTCCGGTACCACCGGTCACGGGTCCGCGCCGGAGCGGCCCTCCGGTACCACCGGTCACGAGTCCGCGCCGGAGCGACCCTCCGGTACCACCGGTCGCGGGTCCGCGCCGGAGCGGCCCTCCGGTACCACCGGTCACGGGTCCGCGCCGGAGCGGCCCTCCGGTACCACCGGTCACGAGTCCGCGCCGGAGCGACCCTCCGGTACCACCGGTCACGAGTCCGCGCCGGAGCGACCCTCCGGTACCACCGGTCACGGGTCCGCGCCGGAGCGGCCCTCCGGTACCACCGGTCACGGGTCCGCGCCGGAGCGACCCTCCAGTACCACCGGTACCACCGGTCACGGGTCCGCGCCGGAGCGACCCTCCGGTACCACCGGTCACGGGTCCGCGCCGGAGCGGCCCTCCGGTACCACCGGTCACGGGTCCGCGCCGGAGCGACCCTCCGGTACCACCGGTCACGGGTCCGCGCCGGAGCGGCCCTCCGGTACCACCGGTCACGGGTCCGCGCCGGAGCGACCCTCCGGTACCACCGGTCACGGGTCCGCGCCGGAGCGGCCCGCCGGTACCACCGGTCACGGGTCCGCGCCGGAGCGGCCCTCCGGTACCACCGGTCACGGGTCCGCGCCGGAGCGGCCCTCCGGTACCACCGGTCACGGGTCCGCGCCGGAGCGGCCCGCCGGTACCACCGGTCACGGGTCCGCGCCGGAGCGACCCTCCAGTACCACCGGTACCACCGGTCACGGGTCCGCGCCGGAGCGACCCTCCGGTACCACCGGTCACGAGTCCGCGCCGGAGCGACCCTCCGGTACCACCGGTATCACCGGTCACGGGTCCGCGCCGGAGCGACCCTCCGGTACCACCGGTACCGCCGGTCACGGGTCCGCGCCGGAGCCAACTGTCCGTCCCCGAGTCCCCAGAGTCCTGTCGCACTTCCTGCCGACCAGTCTGCCCGTCAATCTGCCCGTCAATCTGCCCGTCAATCTGCCCGTCAATCTGACCGTCAATCTGACCGTCAATCTGCCAGTCAGTTTGTCTGTCAGTCAGTCAGCCAGCCAGTCTGCCGCCCCTGTCATCCAATAAACAGGCGTCTGTGTCAGGCCGGAGCGATGACCCTCTGCCGGTGCTGTCAGTCATCCAATCCACACCTCTGTCCACGTCTGGGCGGAGCTGGCGATCCTCGGCCGGTGCCACTGGTCGCGTTCAGCTGCCCCAATGTCTGCCAGCCAGCAGGTCCTACAATATTGCTGTCTGCCGGACACCCATCCAATCCACACCAGTGTCCGTGTCGGGGCGGAACTGCCAGCCAGCAGGTCCTACAATATTGCTGTCTGCCGGACACCCATCCAATCCACACCAGTGTCCGTGTCGGGGCGGAACTGCCAGCCAGCAGGTCCTACAATATTGCTGTCTGCCGGACACCCATCCAATCCACACCAGTGTCCGTGTCGGGGCGGAGCTGCCAGCCAGCAGGTCCTACAATATTGCTGTCTGCCGGACACCCGTCCAATCCACACCAGTGTCCGTGTCGGGGCGGAACTGGCAGCCAGCAGGTCCTACAATATTGCTGTCTGCCGGACACCCGTCCAATCCACACCAGTGTCCGTGTCGGGGCGGAACTGCCAGCCAGCAGGTCCTACAATATTGCTGTCTGCCGGACACCCGTCCAATCCACACCAGTGTCCGTGTCGGGGCGGAGCTGGCAGCCAGCAGGTCCTACAATATTGCTGTCTGCCGGACACCCGTCCAATCCACACCAGTGTCCGTGTCGGGGCGGAACTGCCAGCCAGCAGGTCCTACAATATTGCTGTCTGCCGGACACCCGTCCAATCCACACCAGTGTCCGTGTCGGGGCGGAGCTGGCGAGGCGACCCTCCCCCGGCCTCGGCCGCGACGGAGCCGTGACGGAGCCTGGTCCGTCTACCGGGTCCGTCTGCCTGGTTCGTCTACCGGGTCCGTCTACCGGGTCCGTCTACAGGGTCCGTCTACCGGGTCCGTCTACCGCGTCCGTCTACCGGGTCCGTCTACCGGGTCCGTCTACCGCGTCCGTCTACCGGGTCTGTCTACCGGGTCCGTCTATCGGGTCCGTCTATAGGGTCCGCCTACCGGGTCCGTGTAGATGTATTTGAACAAGATCCACTCTTTGGAGTGGCTTTTCACAAGTTCACGACAGAACATTGACACATATAAAACGCAGCCATGGTGAACTTGCATACCTACACAGAAAAATACTTCACGAACAAAGATACACGTACATACATGCAAAAGATGACTGTTGATACACACCTGCCCATTCACCTCCCCTAGCTTGACAACAGTATTTGTCTAACTTTCGCCCGGTAGGATAGCGTTCCTGGCTCTACATTTAGCTCGTTTAGACTAGTCACGCCGCGGTAGCATAATCTCCTTCTACCTGCCTCCGTGCGAATAGAGGGGAGCGTAAGGAGGCCAGCTCGTCTTGTGTCGTGGTGGTGACGTTGGCAAGCCCGGTATCCTATCGTGCTTCTGAGGTACTCAGGCTGACCTGTCACGATGGTGCGCTCTACAGCACATACCGTGTGGTATGTCACCAGCTGTCTTGCAGTCAACCACTTAAGCTGTTTGATGGTCTCAGACACGCTATCGCTACGTCTCTTGCCAGTCACGACTCGTGCACAAAAGTTGATCACTTTTTGAACACGGTGTAGCTGCATCTCACCGCATGAACCGAATACCGACAGGCAGTATCGCATCATAGACACGACAAGCGCTTCAACGATACACTTCAGCGCCGATCTCGGTATAACATGGCGTGCGTGCACCAACGCTATAAGTATACCTGTGCACTTGCGAGACACGCTGTCTACGTGTGATGCGAAGTTCAGATGTCGGTCCATTGACACGCCGAGATTCTTCACCTCCTTTGACTCAGCAATGGTGGCCGCACAGAAACTAAGCGTAACTGGCGCTAAGTCGCGAAGCATCGCTGGCGTTCCCAATACAACCATCTGAGTTTTTGTGGCGTTTAGTTTCATGCCGTTATGACAAAACCACTGGTACACTCGGTCAAGCACGTCCTCCATGCGAATGATCAGCTGTTGCACGTCACCCTTCCTACCTGTAACCATTAGTTGCGTGTCGTCAGCGAACTGGACTACACTGACACCGTCTGGCACACACAGACTAAGGTCATTCGCGAACAGCATGTACAACACACAGCTCAACGCTCCGCCCTGGTACACACCGATCACATTTTCCTTGGAGTCTGAAAGAAGAGCCGTTCCGTCCGCGCACCTCACCTGGACCTGCTGTGAGTGGTGTGTCAGATAGTCGCGGAACCAAGAAGCATCTACGCCGTACAAAGAAAGTTTTTCCAAAAGTCTGTCATGAGGAACAACATCAAAACATTTTGAGAGATCCAATAATACCAAAATGCAGATGTTACCACTATCCATGGCTTGAAGAGCCTGGTCTGTTATGACGTGAAGGGCCGTTTCAGTAGAACGTTGTTTTCGATATCCGTGTTGTGCGTCCGAAAGCAAATAATTGTCCTCGAGGTAGCCTGATAGTTGTTTCTGCACTACACGTTCAACTAATTTCATGATCGCGGGCAATATCGAGATGGGTCGTGTGTCGGATGGCTCGGCGGACACCTTCCCTTTTGGTATAGGGGTCACCAACGCGTGCTTCCAATCACGCGGTACCACGCCGGTGGCTAGGCTAGCATTAACAACATCTAATAGCGCATGGCCTACCCCCGGGAAGAATGACTGCAAGATGCGTACACTTACACCGTCCTTCCCGGTTGAGTTCGATGGTTTCATTGACATGAGGGTGGCATACAGTGTGTCTAAGTTAATTGCCTGCACCTTAAATGCACATGTCGACACTCTTGGGAGTCTCGTAGGCACATGAATAGTAGCAGCTGGGACACTAGCAGCCGTGGTCGGGCCGATCATAACGTAATAGTCATTCAAAGCATTCGGTGTGATCCTCGGTATTTCACAAGTCTGCTGTTTCCGACCTATCACTGACCGCAGCACACGCCACAGGCCCCCTCGGTCACCGCGACTGATCGCACCCGCGTATTTCTCACGGCTCTCGTTCCGCACGGCGGCGCGGCACAGTCGGTTCACTCGTTTGTACTCGGCGCGGTCGTTTCCAGCGAGGGCCGCGCGGCGGCGCTGCAGTAGTTGCTGCGTTTGGGCGGTTACAGGCGGCGCAGTCACCTGCCTCTCACGCACACGTTTTAGCGGCGCGACAGTATTCAGTCGATCAATGAAGGTCTGATGGAAAACAGTCCATTTACGTTCCGTGGTTTCACAATCAAAGACTGGGGCCCAGTCTATCTCAGCAAGCTGCTGGTTAAAAGAATCGTGGTCTATCCTGCTAATGGCTCGCCGGTACACATTAGACTGGCTAGCGGGTAATACTCGACCCTCACGGGCCAGCAACACACGGGTGAAGTCATGCGGACCGCCATAATGACACCTCGCAACACCGACACGTCGAATCAGTTCAGGACGGTTGGTAATGATAACATCCAACAATGAACTGGCGGGACGGTACGTGGCGCGGCTCTTGTTGGTAACATGGAGTCCATACGTGGTACATAATCGCAGTAGTGGGTTGGGTGTGTCGCTGTTTCTTGCTTTCAGTAGGCAGCAGTTCAGATCGCCTCCGAGGATTAAAGTTACACGTGGAAAGTTAGCAAGCATATGTTGCAGCTGACACTCTAAATCGTCCAGATCGGTGGCAAGCTGACGCGATGTGTTGTGCGGCACACGGTATGCGGACGCGACCAGCACTGACTGGTGCTTACTGGTACGAACTAACACCCAAACGATCTCCAGGTTAGAGTTCGCTATTCCAGTAACAGGTGTCGGCAGTAACTCACTGGTTAGGCTGTCACGCACCAGTACAGCCACACCACCCTTGCCTTTAGGTAGGACAAGGTCGGCCGGCCGGTCACGTCGGTAGAGTTTGTAGCCACTCACCCCCATCATTCGGTCAGGCACGGACGGGGTGAACCATGTTTCACACAATGCCAAAATATCATAGCCGTAGACACCGTGAATGTCATTACGGAGGTCATGAATTTTGGGCTTGTAAGACTGGATGTTGAGGTGTCCGATGATAAGTTGATCCGCCTCGATGTCTCCGTGGCGGCGCCAGTTCACACCGCCCCTGCTGCCCCGCCGCCTGGACGCGCCCCTGCCGCTTCGGCGTGTTCCGCCGGCCGTAGCCGGTGCCGGGTTAACTGGCTCGTTGACAGATGGACGCTGTGGGCGGGGGTGGCCGGCCGGCTGGTGCGGCTCAGCGGCAGGGGTGGTGGCGGCGGCAGGCCGGCCTGGTTGACGGGGCCACGGCCGCTCGGCAGGCAGGGCAGTATGCAGGATGACGTGCAAAGCATGGAGCATCATTAACGCCCTGATGAGCATTGTCGCTGGTCCTGGTAAATTGGTAGTCATCTCAGCGATTTTCACCGTCACTCGGCAGCATCCGAACGTTCACAGACAGTCGGGTCCTCTCATTCGAGTTCACACGCAAAATCACTCACTTCACTCACTCAACAACACGATCGCTCAATCAGCCGCACTCTTTCACTCTGGTCACTAGGTCTCCGCGTTCACACAGGACTTGCTCACTGTAGGTCTACCGGGTCCGTCTACCGCGTCCGTCTACCGGGTCCGTCTACCGGGTCGGTGTGCCTGGTCGGCGCTGGGTCGGCGTCGGGTCGGCGCCGGAGCCGATTACACGGCCGACAGAGCCCGAGACGCGGCAGGCTAATGAATTGGCGGCGCCCTACTGCCGTGCCGCCGTACTGCTGCGATAGTGTCCGCCGCACTGCTGCCTCGGCTATATCGCCCTGCCGCGCCCTACCGCCGTACTGCTGCCTCTGCTATATCGCCCTGCCGCGCCCTACCGCCGTACTGCTGCCTCGGCTATATCGCCCTGCCACGCCCCGGCGCCGCTCCGGGCCGAGGATGGAAACGCAACTGGAAACGCAACTGGAAACGGGATGACCAGAGGTGTAAAGAGTAACGAGGAGTTCATGACGATAACAGTAAGTTCATCTTCATCCTTCACAATCATCACCATCGAAAGTTCACCAACGTTCTTCTCTAGTTCAAAGAAATGTCATGGCTAATGCAAACAACACCTAATAGCTGTTGAACAGGGCGATGGTCAGACGATGATTATTATTTGGGTTTAAGTGCCCCGCAGCTACTAGGCTATGTGGCGCCCATGGGTCATGGTCAGAAAGACCGACGATGTTGGCTCTTGATGAGAAAAACGTAAACCTGTCGTTGAACGGCAGCAAATTATTATCCAATCAGCCCCAACGCTACGAGTCCCTTCTCCAATCAGCGACCTCCACATCAGCCCCTCGTCCAATCAGCGACCTCCACAGCAGACCCTCGTCCAATCAGCGACCTCCACAGCAGATCTTCGTCCAATCAGCGTGCTCGCCATCCACCGCTCCTCCAATCAGTAACTAGCGCACCTCCGGGGCGGCAATCAGTCCTTCCGGCCGCGGCACCCATCGCCGTTAAAATCCTCCCGATCCGAAGACAACCCTGCGTGACACAATGCTAACAACGATTTTCGCATCACCAGACACATAACAAACACCTTCTGGACAGAGGGCGGCAAGCTTTAGATACAACTTGAAAACAAACACACCAAATGGGCCTCACCTGTGAGACGTCGGACCCCTAACTGCACGTCCCTGAACCCTGTCAGGCCCCTGTCCCCCCCCCCCCCCCTCTGTCAGACCCATAGCGGACACGCCACTCACCGAACCAGGCCTGCTGATCGCCCTGCACCTCGATGGCCAGGCCGAAGTCGGCACTGACAACGGACACGCCACTCACCGAACCAGGCCTGCTGATCGCCCTGCACCTCGTGGCCAGGCCGAAGTCGACACTGACAACGGACACGCCACTCACCGAACCAGGCCTGCTGATCGCCCTGCACCTCGTGGCCAGGCCGAAGTCGGCACTGACAACGGACACGCCACTCACCGAACCAGGCCTGCTGATCGCCCTGCACCTCGTGGCCAGGCCGAAGTCGACACTGACAACGGACACGCCACTCACCGAACCAGGCCTACTGATCGCCCTGCACCTCGATGGCCAGGCCGAAGTCGGCACTGACAACGGACACGCCACTCACCGAACCAGGCCTGCTGATCGCCCTGCACCTCGTGGCCAGGCCGAAGTCGGCACTGACAACGGACACGCCACTCACCGAACCAGGCCTGCTGATCGCCCTGCACCTGGTGGCCAGGCCGAAGTCGGCACTGACAACGGACACGCCACTCACCGAACCAGGCCTGCTGATCGCCCTGCACCTCGATGGCCAGGCCGAAGTCGGCACTGACAACGGACACGCCACTCACCGAATCAGGCCTGCTGATCGCCCTGCACCTCGATGGCCAGGCCGAAGTCGGCACTGACAACGGACACGCCACTCACCGAACCAGGCCTGCTGATCGCCCTGCACCTCGATGGCCAGGCCGAAGTCGGCCAGCTTCACGGCCGCGCCCTTGGCTTTGCTGGCCAGCAGCAGGTTCTCAGGCTGAAACACAGGTGCACAGATGAGGATGATGATGGTGGCGAGTTGAACCTACGGGCGCCGAGACTGCCAAGGTTTGATGGCGTCCATACACTGAAACAGGTCAGGTCACAGAGTGAGTGGGTGACCACTGACCAGCGACCTCACTCTACCTCAGCCCACCTCAAGGCACCACAAACGGCTCCATTGCACGCTTCAGCCCAGCTCAGCGCTACATCCTATATCATCTCCACGCCACCACCCACCACCCACCCACCACCCACCCACCACCCACCACCCACCACCCACCCACCACCCACCCACCACCCACCACCCACCCACCACCCACCACCCACCACCCACCACCCACCACCCACCACCCACCACCCACCACCCACCCACCACCCACCACCCACCACCCACCACCCACCACCCACCACCCACCACCCACCACCCACCACCCACCACCCACCACCCACCACCCACCACCCACCACCCACCACCCACCACCCACCACCCACCACGCACACGCACACGCACACGCGCACACACACACACACACACACACACACACACACACACACACACACACACACACACACACACACACACACACACACACACACACACACACACACACACACACACACACACACACACACACACACACACACACACACACACACACACACACACACACACACACACACACACACACACACACACACACACACACACACACACACACACACACACACACACACACACACACACACACACACACACACACACACACACACACACACACACACACACACACACACACACACACACACACACACACACACACACACACACACACACACACACACACACACACACACACACACACACACACACACACACACACACACACACACACACACACACACACACACACACACACACACACACACACACACACACACACACACACACACACACACACACCACACACCACACATACCACACATACCACACATACCACACACACCACACATACCACACATACCACACATACCACACATACCACACACACCACACACACCACCCCACCCCAGCCGATCCCCGCTGATACGGGCAGCATTGATCCAGCCCTCCAGCGCCGCTCGGCCGGCCAACTCGCCATGTTTCCCAGAGCCAAATGGCCACCGGCCAAAGTGCTCCAATATTAATATTGCCGCGGCCGGAGTTATGGCGCGAGCCGCTCTCGAGTTCCGGGCCGGCCGGCCGACCACCTCCGCGTTGAGGATCCCCCCCCCCCCCTCTCTCTCTCTCTCCCTTGATCCGGCCCGTTGAAGATGCAGATCGGCCCGGCCGGTCGGATTGAGTCGGTTACCGCCGATAGGATGGCGGGATTTTCCGAGTGGTGGGAGGTGCCGGGGATGTTTAGAACAGTGACCAGGGGCGGACCCGGGGTCTGCCAGGTCATGGCCTTGGTAAACGACTGAAATTGTCACAAAAATCGACACATTTCAAATTCTTGAGAAAATCTAAATAATTTGTCCCGTAGACAGTTTGTGTTCAATTAGTTGATGACGCACAAGGAAGCGAAATCCGATCATTTGTGGGGAATTTGTACCCCATTGCTGTGTGTTGGCACCCCACACCACCCCGTCTGGACGGTGCTGGTGGCTGGCCGACACCTGCGCATGGTGACATGGCGCGACACTTGTGATGGCTACACGAGTGGGCGTGACGGCTCAATTTGTCCCGAGCAGGTGGCCAGCTAATAACCCGGGGGGCGCGACGCTGACACTGTGACTCACATCACATCGTGTTACGTCACGTCGTGTCACGTGATGTGACGTGACGGGGGTGGTGTCGTGACGCCCGGGGTCGCCCCGCTATGGCTGGATAAACTCGGACGGGCACGATATCACAGAGTAATTAGCACGGTAGACAAGTGTCGCCAGCGTCGGACAGAGCACAGTTCTCGAGGAGACAAGTGTCCAGATATAGTAATTAACACGGGGAGACAAGTGTACAGAGACCGAAATTAATACGCGCGGACAACTGTAAGTCGATGTGCCGAGACAGTAATTAATACGCGACAAGCGTCCAGAGCCAATTAGTCCACGAGCCAGGTATGCCAAAGCAGAAACTAATACGGGAGACAAGTGTTGTTGTGGTGTATCAGCAAACGCTAGAGACAAGAATCACATGACTATTGAGACATAAATTAATTGTTGTTGATATAGCGGTGATATTGATATACCTTGAGGTCCCGGTGGACGCTGGTCGGCTGTCTGTTGATATAGCGGTGGTAACCTTGACAGGACGTGCTGGACGCTGGTCGGCTGTCTGTTGATATAGCGGTGGTAACCTTGAGGTTCCGGTGAACGCTGGTCGGCTGTCTGTTGATATAGCGGTGGTTACCTTGACAGGATGTCCTGGACGCTGGTCGACTGTCTGTTGATATAGCGGTGGTTACCTTCAGGTCCTGGTGGACGATACTGTTGTGGTGGCGGTGGTTACCTTGAGGTCCCAGTGGACGATACTGTTGTGGTGGCAGTGGTTACCTTCAGGTCCCGGTGGACGATACTGTTGTGGTGGCAGTGGTTACCTTCAGGTCCCGGTGGACGATACTGTTGTGGTGGCAGTGGTTACCTTCAGGTCCCGGTGGACGATACTGTTGTGGTGGAAGTGGTTACCTTCAGGTCCCGGTGGACGATACTGTTGTGGTGGCGGTGGTTGCCTTCAGGTCCCGGTGGACGATACTGTTGTGGTGGCAGTGGTTACCTTCAGGTCCCGGTGGACGATACTGTTGTGGTGGCAGTGGTTACCTTCAGGTCCCGGTGGAGGATACTGTTGGGGTGGCAGTGGTTACCTTCAGGTCCCGGTGGACGATACTGTTGATATAGCGGTGGTTACCTTCAGGTCCTGGTGGACTATACTGCTGTGGTGGCAGTGGTTACCTTCAGGTCCCGGTGGACGATACTGTTGTGGTGGCAGTAGTTACCTTCAGGTCCCGGTGGACGATACTGTTGTGATGACAGTGGTTACCTTCAGGTCCCGGTGGACGATACTGTTGTGGTGGCAGTGGTTACCTTCAGGTCTCGGTGGACGATACTGTTGATATAGCGGTGGTTACCTTCAGGTCCTGGTGGACGATACTGTTGTGGTGGCAGTAGTTACCTTCAGGTCCCGGTGGACGATACTGTTGTGGTGGCAGTGGTTGACCGACTCGAGGATCTGCTGGATGCAGTGCGAGGCGTCCGCCTCACTGTAGAACTCGCGCGCGACGATGTCTTCAAACAGCTCACCGCCAGTGACGCTGGGGACAACGGAAGGCGATCGTAAGGACGCAACAGGACGGGTCGGGGGTCAACAGGGTCATAATAGCCACATGACAGTCATTAAGGTTACAACTTCATGATCAGACTCAGACTCAGACGTCCGCAACGTCCCGGTAACATTCATTTCAAGATGGATGTCGCTCATTTCAGAATGCATGGGAGACGTTATGGCGTCCGGTGTTAATAAATAGGTTATTTTTTATTTCATTTGGGCGATGAAACTGTTGCATTGAATCGTGTTACACTATGTCATTCAAAATCCACAAACTTGAATGTGAACGACAGGCGGTAACAATATATGACATATATAACGGACATTGGCGGCGAGGAAGACATTAACGGTAAGGACGGTTACCAGGGGAGCACGATGTCAGTACGGGAGCGGTCATAAGGACGGTTACCAGGGGAGCACGATGTCAGTACGGGAGCGGTCATAAGGACGGTTACCAGGGGAGCACGATGGCAGTACGGGAGCGGTCATAAGGACGGTTACCAGGGGAGCACGATGTCAGTACGGGAGCGGTCATAAGGACGGTTACTAGGGGAGCACGATGTCAGTACGGGAGCGGTCATAAGGACGGTTACCAGGGGAGCACGATGTCAGTACGGGAGCGGTCATAAGGACGGTTACCAGGGGAGCACGATGGCAGTACGGGAGCGGTCATAAAGACAGTTACCAGGGGAGCACGATGTCAGTACGGGAGCGGTCATAAGGACGGTTACCAGGGGAGCACGATGTCAGTACGGGAGCGGTCATAAGGACGGTTACCAGGGGAGCACGATGGCAGTACGGGAGCGGTCATAAGGACGGTTACCAGGGGAGCACGATGTCAGTACGGGAGCGGTCATAAGGACGGTTACTAGGGGAGCACGATGTCAGTACGGGAGCGGTCATAAGGACGGTTACCAGGGGAGCACGATGTCAGTACGGGAGCGGTCATAAGGACGGTTACCAGGGGAGCACGATGTCAGTACGGGAGCGGTCATAAGGACGGTTACCAGGGGAGCACGATGTCAGTACGGGAGCGGTCATAAGGACGGTTACCAGGGGAGCACGATGTAAGTACGGGAGCGGTCATAAGGACGGTTACCAGGGGAGCACGATGTCAGTACGGGAGCGGTCATAAGGACAGTTACCAGGGGAGCACGATGTCAGTACGGGAGCGGTCATAAGGACGGTTACCAGGGGAGCACGATGTCAGTACGGGAGCGGTCATAAGGACGGTTACCAGGGGAGCACGATGTCAGTACGGGAGCGGTCATAAGGACGGTTACCAGGGGAGCACGATGTAAGTACGGGAGCGGTCATAAGGACGGTTACCAGGGGAGCACGATGTCAGTACGGGAGCGGTCATAAGGACAGTTACCAGGGGAGCACGATGTCAGTACGGGAGCGGTCATAAGGACGGTTACCAGGGGAGCACGATGTCAGTACGGGAGCGGTCATAAGGACGGTTACCAGGGGAGCACGATGTCAGTACGGGAGCGGTCATAAGGACGGTTACCAGGGGAGCACGATGTCAGTACGGGAGCGGTCATAAGGACGGTTACCAGGGGAGCACGATGTCAGTACGGGAGCGGTCATAAGGACGGTTACCAGGGGAGCACGATGTCAGTACGGGAGCGGTCATAAGGACGGTTACCAGGGGAGCACGATGTCAGTACGGGAGCGGTCATAAGGACGGTTACTAGGGGAGCACGATGTCAGTACGGGAGCGGCCATAAGGACGGTTACCAGGGGAGCACGATGTCAGTACGGGAGCGGTCATAAGGACGGTTACCAGGGGAGCACGATGTCAGTACGGGAGCGGTCACCGCTCCCTCTGGGACAGTACGGGAGCGGTCACCGTCCCTCGCTCTGCCAGATAGACGCCGTCTGGTGGTAACACCGTGAGTTAGTGTCGGAAGCCGGGCCGTCCATCACTGACCCCTGAGGTCACCGGGTCGCACAGGAGACGGAGCCGGGGTCACCGGGTTATACAGCAGACGGTCGACGACAGCTGAGGTGAAAACATGGACCAAAACGCGTCATGTAATCACGGGAACCTCCGAGCTCATGTCACGAGAAAAAACAGCCCGTAAAGAAACTGGGTATTTGTTTGTCGAAAACTCATGGGGACTGCATTTCAATGCGTGGTCCCCGCTGGATGCACTCAAACACTGCACGTGAGCTCCCAGACCGTCTAGCCTGGATTGTTCAGGTCCTCTAATTTGACAAATTGAGGGTATTCTCATGAAAAACAAAGACCATGGGAATTTAGTTCACTCACGAAAATCGTGCACAACTGCAGAATTTCCTTCAGTTTTGACCGACATTTGCAATGGAGATTTCCATACAATAAACTAGAAGTGTTGCCACCAATGCATTGTACACATGCTATCTTCAATCAGGTGTCATTGGCCGAATTATTGGCCCCATTGAAAACCACATACGATGCAACTATTTTTTCACTCATACGTTCGTAAAAAGTTACGGAGTTTGGAGGCTTCTATAAACCAGTAAGACGCCGAAGTTGGCGATGCACGAGCGAGCGTGAAGAAAATGTATGGTGAATTTTACCTCCATCGGGATAGTAGTTTCGGAGATACAAAAAGGTGCGCACGTGCGCACGTGCAGAAGCACCCCACCCCTGACTTGTGGGAAAGTGGCGGCTGAGAGGATTCCAGGACAAAAAGTAAAATGTGAAAAAGTCAAAAGACAAAAAGTCAAATGTGAAAAGTCAAAGGACAAAAAGTCAAATCGGCTAAAAGTCAAAGGACAAAAAGTCAAATCGGATAAAAGTAAAATGCAAAAAGTAAAAACGGCAAAAGGTCAAAAGGACAAAAAGTCAAATGCAAAAAGTCAAAACCGCAAAAAGTCAAAACCGCAAAAAGTCAAAACCGCAAAAAGTTGAGGACAAAAAGTAAAATGGCAAGGAGTCAAAAAGATAAAAGTAAAATGCAAAAAGTAAAATAGGCAAAAAGTCAAAAACGCAAAAAAATAAAATGAAAAAAGTCAAAAGCGCAAAAAGTAAAATGCGAAGTAAAAAATTCGAAAAGATAATGGAAAGTTCACGAAAGCACGAAAAGATAATGGAAAATTCACGGAAGTAGAAGTTAATACATTAATCCGTTAACTTCAAAGATATTTGTACAGTGCATGTACATTGTACAATTACATACGTCGAATAAGAAACGTCCATGAAGACAGCAACGTATTCGCATTCGTATTCAAATACGTATTCAAAGTAATTCCGATTTCGCCCAAATTTGCACACGATAAACCCAATGCCGTCAGTACACAGCCTATGAAGTTATACGGGAATATAAGAAACGGTTTGACCTACAGAGGTCACAATAGGTCAAACAGGTCAAATACGCGGTACCCCATAACTTTTCACCTAATTGACCTAGAGAAACATTTCCTGATTCAAAAATACTCGGAACAGGGTGAAGATTGTGCACAAACCAAGATTGGGCCATCCCAGGTCACTGTTTGACCTCCGGTCAAAAATGTATCTGTTTTCAATGGGTGATTACTATTTGCACGGTACCTTATAAAATCTCAGAAAACGCACTTATATAATATGCAACTGAGCACAAAACCATCCGCAAGTGATCATAGTTTATGCACACCACAACAGATTACTTTACTCTCACTGTGTGACCTTAGGTCACACAAATACGTGAAAAATACGGCTTTAGCCAAAAATCGCGGTACCGCATAACTCCTACAATGATTGAAGTAGACGAGTCATCACAGTGCCACAATTTTTGCCACAACAAAACATTGTATCCGAAATGTCACCGTTTGACCTCAGGTCACGTCCACATTTTGCAATGAGGCATTTTAGACAATGGCGCGGTACCGCATAACTTTTTTCCTAAACAACTTAGGGAAATCAGCCCAATAGCTTAATATTCACAAAAGACCATAGATGGTGCACAAAGAGCAACCTAAGCCCTTCAGGTCATCGTTTGACCTCAGGTCACGGCATAAGTTAACGTTGCGGCACAAGGCAGAAAGGCTCGGTACCGCGTAAGTTTTTCCCAAAATCACTTGAAGAACCCATTCCACCACCATCGCTTTCCCCTTATCCCACCGAAGGTGCACAACTCAAGAGTTGATGAATGTGGTTACATTTTTGTCTTGTCATTTTAGCCGACCCACGCTCAAAAATTATCGGCGACGCCCCTGCATAGGGCCCTTTCAGGCCTGTCAAGGGCCTTCTCAGACCGGTATGGGACTCTTGCAGGCCTGACGAGGACCCTCTTAGGCTTGTCGAGGGCTTTCTCATGCCTGAAAATACACTCTCAGACCGACTGGAGGCCCTTTCAGACCTGCAAAAACGCTCGGGGCCCTTTTCAGCTCGAGGGCCCCTTGACGTCTGATGTGCCCCCCCCCCCCCCCCGCTTTTTTTACCTGGATCCGCCCCTGGTATAGCAAGCAGTCTTTGACATTTGAGCTTTATTCCCTCTGATTTTGGGACGTTTTGCATTTTACTTTTTGCAGTTTGACTTAACGCCCAAGACCCGTCTCCTGTATGGAGCGAAACAAAGCAACTTACTCTCACCACAAGCTTTGGCGTGACGCAGAGCCGTGAATCAGCTATTTTTGCCCTTTTGAATGCTTGCATTAGACTTTATGCACTTTTGACTTTTTGCATGTGACTTCTTGCCCTTTTGACTTTATGCATTTTACTTTTTGCGTTTTTGACTTGTTTGAGTTTTCGACTTTTTGCATTTGACTTTTTGCGTTTTTGACTTTTTGCCTTCTTTGACTTTTTGCCTTTTTTACTTTTTGCATTTGACTTTTTGTCTTTTTGACTCCTTGCATTTAACTTTCTGCCTTTTTGACTTTTATCCATTTTGACTTTTTGCCTGTTTGACTTTTTGCATTTGACTTTCTGCCTTTTTAACTTTTTGCATTTGACTTTTGTCCCATTTGACTTGTCTGTTTGACTTTTTGCATTTGACTTTTTGTCCATTTGACTTTTCGCCGTTTTGACTTTTTGCATTCGCCTTTTAGCCTATTTGACTTTTTGTCATTTGACTTTTTCACATTTGACTTTTTGTCCTTTGACTTTTTACTTTTTGTCCGGTTACCGGCCCGGTTACCGGGATAGGTCCCTAACCACGCACACAATTTGAACACAATCGGCTCAGCCGTTCCTGATATATATAATAGGGGTGTGCACGTGCGCACGTGCAGAGGCACCCCACCCCTGACTTATGGGAAAGCGGCGGCTGAGGGATCCATAACCACACACCAAATTTGAACACAATCGACTCAGCCGTTCCTTAGATATAGAATAGGGATGTGCGCGTGCGCACGTGCAGAGGCACCCCGCCAATAACTTGTAGGAAAGTGGCGGCTGAGGGGCCCCTAACCACACACCAAATTTGAACACAATCGGCTCAGCCGTTGCGGAGTTATTGCGAGGAAACACCTTCCAACACCCCTCACGCGGCACGCGCCACGCGCAGTGGTAGTCACCCACGTGAGTCGGCACTGGTCTCAAACAGGTTAGGTTGGATGGGGTTGCTCAGCAAAGAAGCCCGCTTGTCAATCAGACATGCGGTTGCAGATATATGAGCTTCTCAAAAGCGTCGCCACGGGTCGGGTCGGGTCGGGTCGGGTTGGGTTGGGTTGGGTTGGGTCGGGTCGGGTCGGGTCGGGTCGGGTCGGGTCGGGTCGGGTCGAGTCGGGTCGGGTCGGGCCGGACCGGACCGGGCCGGGCCGCCCATATTCATATTTGTTTTGCCATATACCACGGAAAGACGAGCGAGCGCTTCGCGCTTGCTCGTAACCACGGAAAGACGCCGAAGTTGTCGATGAACAAGCGAGCCCGAAGAAAATGTATGGTGAATTTCAACTCCATCAGGCAAATAGTTTCTGAGATACAAAAAGGGTGCGCAGTGCGCACGTGCGCACGTGCGCACGTGCAGAAGCACCCCACCCTTGACTTGTGGGAAAGTGGCGTCTGAGAGGTCCCTAACCACACACTGAACTTGAACACAAACGGCTAAGCCGTTCTTGAGATATAGAATAGGGTGTGCACGTGCGCACGTGCAGAAGCACCCCATCCCTGACTTGTGGGAAAGTGGCGGCTGAAAGGTCCCTAACCACACACCAAATTTGAACACAATCGGATCAGCCGTTGCAGAGTTTTTGCGAGAAAACACTTTTCAACACCCCTCACGCGGCACGTGCCACGAGCAGTAGTAGTCACTCACGTGAGTCGGCACCGCTCTCAACCAGGGTAGGTTGGATGGGGCTGCTAAGCAAAGAAGTCCGCTTGTCAATCGGACGTGTGGTTGCAGAGATATACGCTTCTCAAAAGCGTCGCCACGGGTCGGGTCGGGTCGGGCCGGGCCGCTCATATTCAGATTTGTACCATATACCACGGAAGGACGACCGAGCGCTTCGCGCTCGCTCGTAATAAGAAGGGTGTGCACGTGCGCACGTGCAGAGGCACCCCACCCCTGACTTGTGGGAAAGAGGCGGCTGAGAGGTCCCTAACTACACACTAAATTTGAACACAATCGGCTCAGCCATTCCTGCGATATAGAATAGGGGTGCGCACGTGCGCACGTGTAGAGGCACCCCATCCCTGACTTGTGGGAAAGCGGCGGCTGAGAGGTCCCTAACCACACACCAAATTTGAACACAATCGGCTCAGCCGTTCCTGAGATATAGAATAGGGGTGTGCACGTGCGCACGTACAGAGGCACCCCGCCAATAACTTGTGGGAAAGTGGCGGCTGAGGGTCCCTAACCACACACCAAATTTGAACACAATCGGCTCAGTCCTTGCGGAGTTATTGCGAGGAAACACCTTCCAACACCCCTTACGCGGCACGCGCCACGCGCAGTGGTAGTCACCCACGTGAGTCGGCACTGGTCTCAAACAGGGTAGGTTGGATGGGGCTGCTCAGCAAAGAAGCCTGCTTGTCAATCGGACGTGCGGTTGCAGAGATATTAGCTTGTCAAAAGCGTCGCCACGGGTCGGGTCGGGTCGGGTCGGGTCGGGTCGCTCATATTCCGATTTTCCCCATATACCACGGAAAGACGAGCGAGCGCTTCGCGCTCGCTCGTAATAACCTCGATAACATGCTGAATGATGTATGACCACGATATGAAGACATCACATTTACATTGGCATGCGTGATTAAAAACTTGCCGAGCAACGGAATAAGCGAGCTATCTCGCAGGATATTTGCCCACACATGACACGTGTGATACCTCCGCATGACACGTGTGATACCCACACATGGCACGTGTGATACCCACACATGGCACGTGTGATACCTTCACTAAAAGACGCGGTACATACTGCGCATGGTGAGAACAGATCTGTCAATAAAGTCGATTCATTCTGCTAATATTTTGTCCCTTTGAATAAAGCGCTGCTTTTCTTTCTAGGAGGTGCATAGGAGATATTACGGCACTAGAAAGTAGTAACTCCATGTGGACAATCACTAGAAGAACCATATTATATTTAAATCTTCCCTGCATCCTCAAACATTTGGTAGGAGCGCAATTTCACCTTATTCAAGATGCATTAGTTCCTTGATTAGGCGGCTCTAAGCTTTCATTGGCCCTAAATCCCATTACAGTCATCTGAAAGCTCACGAAGATTGAGGGACTATTGGGAAAGAAGAAAAGCGAACAGTGCCTCGCCCGCTTTCTTCAGCGGACAGCGGACAATTTCCCAGTTGCACACAACGCGTGTAACACGGCGGACAGCGGACAATTTCCCAGTGGCACACAACGCGTGTAACACGGCGGACAGCAGACAATTTCCCAGTGGCACACAACGCGTGTAACACGGCGGACAACGGACAATTTCCCAGTTGCACACAACGCGTGTAACACGGCGGACAGCGGACAATTTCCCAGTGGCACACAACGCGTGTAACACGGCGGACAGCGGACAATTTCCCAGTAGCACACAACGCGTGTAACACGGCGGACAGCGGACAATTTCCCAGTTGCACACAACGCGTGTAACACGGCGGACAGCGGACAATTTCCCAGTGGCACACAACGCGTGTAACACGGCGGACAGCGGACAATTTCCCAGTGGCACACAACGCGTGTAACACGGCAGACAGCGGACAATTTCCCAGTGGCACACAACGCGTGTAACACGGTGTGCACATCGAAATCGATTACCTTTCAACACGCCTAGTTTCGTGCGAGACGAATTTGCATTGGTGTGAATCAGCATCTGTACTGGGAAAGCGGGGACAGGCGGTTGCTAGGGTCGGGCTTGACGACGTCGGCTGCTTATTTTAGCTTAGTTTTTCGCCCCGGGTTGGGATTGGATACCGCCTGCTGTCTAGTCGGTGAAGGCGTGACACATCAGCCAGGCCTGGTCATGACGCCGATAAACCACACTTGTTCGCGAGCCTTGGCAGGGGCGCTTAAGGTCGGAGTCGAAAACATTGATGAAAGTTTCCCGCCCAAATAACGGAAATTTGAAACTCACATAACGAAGAAAGACAGAATACCCAAATTCAGACATGCAGTCATCGGAAGATTTTGACAGCTGTAATACTTGCCCAGAGTTGTTTTCATTAGGACGAATTGAAAATATTTCCGCAGTGGTGTGGCAAATTTCCGTGACGACATGTTCGCCTCTGCTCTCGGTGACAGGCCCAGAGTAAGGGAGCGGGGCGCTGGGTGCCCTGGTAACTGGATGGCGGCTGACTGCAGTGTTGGGCACAGTATGATGGGCGTTGGGCACAGTATGCTGGGTATTGGGCACATCATGATGGGTGTTGGTCACAGTATGATGGGTGTTGGTCACAGTATGATGGGTGTTGGGCACAGTATGATGGGTATTGGGCACAGCATGATGGGTGTTGGTCACAGTATGATGGGTGTTGGGCACATCATGATGGGTGTTGGGCACAGTATGATGGGTGTTGGGCACAGTATGATGGGTGTTGGGCACAGTATGATTGGTGTTGGGCACAGTATGATGGGTATTGGGCACATCATGATGGGTGTTGGTCACAGTATGATGGGTGTTGGGCACATCATGATGGGTGTTGGGCACATCATGATGGGTGCTGGTCACAGTATGATGGGTGTTGGGTACAGTATGCTGGGTGTTGGTCACAGTATGCTGGGTATTGGGCACAGTATGATGGGTGTTGGGCACAGTATGATGGGTGTTGGGCACAGTATGCTGGGTATTGGGCACAGTATGATGGGTGTTGGGCACAGTATGATGGGTATTGGGCACAGCATGATGGGTGGTGGGCACATCATGATGGGTGTTGGGCACAGTATGATGGGTGCTGGTCACAGTATGCTGGGTATTGGGCACAGTATGATGGGTGTTGGGCACAGCATGATGGGTATTGGGCACATCATGATGGGTGTTGGGCACTGTATGATGGGTGTTGGGCACAGTATGCTGGGTGTTGGGCACATCATGATGGGTGCTGGTCACTGTATGATGGGTGTTGGGTACAGTATGATGGGTGTTGGGCACATCATGATGGGTGCTGGTCACTGTATGATGGGTGTTGGGTACAGTATGATGGGTGCTGGTCACTGTATGATGGGTATTGGGCACAGTATGATGGGTGTTAGGTACAGTATGATGGGTGTTGGGCGCAGTATGCTGGGTATTGGGCACAGTATGATGGGTGTTGGGTACAGTATGATGGGTATTGGGCACAGTATGATGGGTGTTGGGCACATCATGATGGGTGCTGGTCACTGTATGATGGGTATTGGGCACAGTATGATGGGTGTTGGGTACAGTATGATGGGTGTTGGGCACAGTATGCTGGGTATTGGGCACAGTATGATGGGTGTTGGGTACAGTATGATGGGTGTTGGGCACAGTATGCTGGGTATTGGGCACAGTATGATGGGTGTTGGGTACAGTATGATGGGTGTTGAGCACAGTATGCTGGGTATTGGGCACAGTATGATGGGTGTTGGGTACAGTATGATGGGTGTTGGGCACATCATGATGGGTGTTGGGCACATCATGATGGGTGCTGGTCACTGTATGATGGGTATTGGGCACAGTATGATGGGTGTTGGGTACAGTATGATGGGTGTTGGGCACAGTATGCTGGGTATTGGGCACAGTATGATGGGTGTTGGGTACAGTATGATGGGTGTTGGGCACAGTATGCTGGGTATTGGGCACAGTATGCTGGGTATTGGGCACAGTATGATGGGTGTTGGGTACAGTATGATGGGTATTGGGCACAGTATGATGGGTGTTGGGCACATCATGATGGGTGTTGGGCACTGTATGATGGGTATTGGTCACAGTATGATGGGTGTTGGGCACAGTATGATGGGTGTTGGGCACATCATGATGGGTGTTGGGCACATCATGATGGGTGCTGGTCACTGTATGATGGGTATTAGGCACAGTATGATGGGTGTTGGGCACAGCATGATGGGTATAGGGCACATCATGATGGGTGTTGGGCACATCATGATGGGTGTTGGGCACAGTATGATGGGTGTTGGGTACAGTATGATGGGTGTTGGACACATCATGATGGGTGCTGGTCACAGTATGATGGGTGTTGGGCACAGTATGATGGGTGTTGGGCACAGTATGATGGGTGCTGGTCACTGTATGATGGGTATTGGGCACAGTATGATGGGTGTTGGGTACAGCATGATGGGTGTTGGGCACAGTATGCTGGGTATTGGGCACAGTATGATGGGTGTTGGGTACAGTATGATGGGTATTGGGCACAGTATGATGGGTGTTGGGCACAGTATGATGGGTGTTGGGGACAGTATGATGGGTGTTTTTTTTATGATGATGGGTGTTGGGCACAGTATGATGGGTGTTGGGCACAGTATGATGGGTATTGGGCACAGCATGATGGGTGTTGGGCACATCATGATGGGTGTTGGGCACAGTATGATGGGTGTTGGGTACAGTATGATGGGTGTTGGGCACATCATGATGGGTATTGGGTACAGTATGATGGGTGTTGGGCACAGTATGCTGGGTATTGGGCACAGTATGGTGGGTGTTGGGTACAGTATGATGGGTATTGGGCACAGTATGATGGGTGTTGGGCACAGTATGATGGATGTTGGGCACAGTATGATGGGTGTTGGGCACAGTATGATGGGTGTTGGGTACAGTATGATGGGTGTTGGGCACAGTATGATGGGTGTTGGGCACAGTATGATGGGTGTTGGGCACAGTATGATGGGTGTTGGGCACAGTATGATGGGTGTTGGGTACAGTATGATGGGTGTTGGGCACAGTATGATGGGTGTTGGGCAAAGTATGATGGGTGCTGGTCACAGTGTGATGGGAGTTGGGCACAGTATGATGGGTGTTGGGCACAGTATGATGGGTATTGGGCACATCATGATGGGTGTTGGGCACATCATGATGGGTGTTGGTCACAGTATGATGGGTGTTGGGCACAGTATGATCGGTGTTGGGCACAGTATGATGGGTGTTGGGCACATCATGATGGGTGTTGGGCACATCATGATGGGTGCTGGTCACTGTATGATGGGTATTGGGCACAGTATGATGGGTGTTGGGCACAGCATGATGGGTGTTGGGCACATCATGATGGGTGTTGGGCACAGTATGATGGGTGTTGGGCACATCATGATGGGTGTTGGGCACAGTATGATGGGTGTTGGGCACATCATGATGGGTGCTGGTCACTGTATGATGGGTATTGGGCACAGTATGATGGGTGTTGGGCACATCATGATGGGTGTTGGGCACAGTATGATGGGTGTTGGACACAGTATGCTGGGTATTGGCCACAGTATGATGGGTGTTGGGTACAGTATGATGGGTATTGGGCACAGTATGATGGGTGTTGGGCACAGTATGATGGGTGTTGGGCACAGTATGATGGGTGTTGGGCACAGTATGATGGGTGTTGGGTACAGTATGATGGGTGTTGGGCACAGTATGATGGGTGTTGGGCACAGTATGATGGGTGTTGGGCACAGTATGATGGGTGTTGGGCACAGTATGATGGGTGTTGGGTACAGTATGATGGGTGTTGGGCACATCATGATGGGTATGGGGTACAGTATGATGGGTGTTGGCCACAGTATGATGGGTGTTGGGCACAGTATGATGGGTGTTGGGCACAGTATGATGGGTGTTGGGCACAGTATGATGGGTGTTGGGCACAGTATGATGTGTGTTGGGTACAGTATGATGGGTGTTGGGCACAGTATGATGGGTGCTGGGCACAGTATGATGGGTGTTGGGCAAAGTATGATGGGTGCTGGTCACAGTATGATGGGTGTTGGGCACAGTATGATGGGTATTGGTCACAGTGTGATGGGAGTTGGGCACAGTATGATGGGTGTTGGGCACAGTATGATGGGTATTGGTCACAGTATGATGGGTGTTGGGCACAGTATGATGGGTGTTGGGCACATCATGATGGGTATTGGGCACAGTATGATGGGTGTTGGGCACAGTATGTTGGGTGTTGGGCACATCATGATGGGTGTTGGGCACAGTATGCTGGGTATTGGGCACAGTATGATGGGTGTTGGGCACAGTATAATGGGTAATGGGCACATCATGATGGGTGTTGGGCACATCATGATGGGTATTGGGCACAGTATGATGGGTGTTGGGCACATTATGATGGGTGTTGGGCACAGTATGATGGGTGTTGGGCACAGTATGATGGGTGTTGGGCACATCATGATGGGTGTTGGGCACAGTATGATGGGTGTTGGGCACATCATGATGGGTGTTGGGCACAGTATGATGGGTGTTGGGCACAGTATGATGGGTGTTGGGCACAGTATGATGGGTGTTGGGCACAGTATGATGGGTGTTGGGCACAGTATGATGGGTGTTGGGTACAGTATAATGGGTAATGGGCACAGCATGATGGGTGTTGGGTACAGTATAATGGGTAATGGGCACAGTATGATGGGTGTTGGGCACATCATGATGGGTGTTGGGCACAGTATGATGGGTGTTGGGCACATCATGATGGGCGTTGGGCACATCATTATGGGTGTTGGGCACATCATGATGGGTGTTGGTCACAGTATGCTGGGTATTGGGCACAGTATGATGGGTGTTGGGCACAGTATGATGGGTGTTGGGCACAGTATGCTGGGTGTTGGGCACAGTATGATGGGTGTTGGGCACAGTATGATGGGTGTTGGGCACAGCATGATGGGTGTTGGGCACATCATGATGGGTGTTGGGCACAGTATGATGGGTGTTGGGTACAGTATGATGGGTGCTGGTCACAGTATGATGGGTGTTGGGCACTGTATGATGGGGGTTGGGCACAGTATGATGGGTGTTGGGTACAGTATGATGGGTGTTGGGTACAGTATGATGGGTGTTGGGCACAGTATGCTGGGTATTGGGCACAGTATGATGGGTGTTGGGCACATCATGATGGGTGTTGGGCACATCATGATGGGTGTTGGTCACAGTATGCTGGGTATTGGGCACAGTATGATGGGTGTTGGGCACATCATGATGGGTGTTGGGCACATCATGATGGGTGTTGGGCACAGCATGATGGGTATTGGACACATCATGATGGGTGTTGGGCACAGTATGATGGGTGTTGGGCACAGTATGCTGGGTATGGGGCACAGTATGATGGGTGTTGGGCACATCATGATGGGTGTTGGGCACAGTATGATGGGTGTTGGGCACAGTATGATGGGTGTTGGGCACAGTATGCTGGGTATTGGGCACATCATCATGGGTGTTGGGCACAGTATGATGGGTATTGGTCACAGTATGATGGGTGCTGGCGTTGGGCGCCGAATATATTGGGCTCCGGGAGATACATTTCCATTACATCATATCACATCACAGCACAGCACAGCATGCCCATTGCAATTCGAGATCACTCAGTAACATCTGTATCATTGATCGCACCTGTATCAAGTAACATTATCAGTCTGCCGTCGTAGGGTTATCTGGCCGATGGTTAGCCTTTGCCATGTTCTGACTGCGACCCGTTTTTCGGTGGCAGACATTAAAAAAAAGTTATTTGACAAAAATATGTACGAGATTTCATCTAACGAAATCTAATACTTCAAAGTTTCACACCAAATATTAAGAAACCCATTCTTGTGCAACCGATTTTGCCCTCCATCTATATTACTATTTGATAAGCGTCTGTCTGTCTGTCTGTCTGTCTATCCGCAACGAATTTAAGGGTCCCAGTTATCCCAGTTAATATGCACTAAGCACATGCACATTTCAACATGGCGCTTCTTT
>JAXIVJ010005309.1:0-12500 GCA_036785665.1 Chirona hameri | reverse complement strand
AGTTGTACGTGTCCGACATACCTGGACACGGTCCGCCCCGCTCTCTGTCGTCACCTGACCTTGAGTGCGACCGCTGCCACCGGCCACAGGCCATCCCAGTCAGAAGCAAATAGAGAGCGCCGAAGCGACTCGAACCCGGGCTGCCACTACCGGGTGAGCTCAGAAGTCCAGCGCTCTCCCAACTGAGCTACAGGGGCGGACTCTAGGGCGGGGCGGGGCGGACTCAGGGGCGGAGCAGACTCAGGGGGATATAAATATATGCTAAGCCGGGGTGGAGTTCTCACGGGTTTAATGGGTTTATAACGGGTGCCATGGGTGCACCACAGGTATAATGGGTGAGTACCGGCTATAACTGGTTTATCACGTGCTCCACAAGGCCACAACGGGTACCACGGGTGTATGTCGGGCACCGTAGGTTTTTGACGGATACCTCGGGACTCGGGTGTATGACGGGTACAAAAACGTATTCTAGGTACGACGGGTGTGCCACGGGTAGAACGGGTTATCAATCCCTAATTGCCTTAGCCTATCACTGGCTTGCACCACCACTTGACCTATAATCGTTCAGCGGAGCGGACGGGTGAGCACTAGTGTCATCTATAGGCCGTGTGATACTCGTCTCGAGCATCATCTACAGCAGCACCCCCGTGCGGGACAATCAGCCCACAGACGCTGGACGACACTCCCCGCCAGATGGATCGCCCCCAGTCCTCCCGGAAGCAGTGGCCGGCGTGCGACTTGCCTGCGAGCGAGTGACTCAGGGCGGCAGGAAACCACCCCTCAACAGGCATACCATATCACGGAGACGGTGGCCGAGTCGTGTCTATGCGCAGCGATTGCCATATTACGGCGCTTCGTTATCATTTACGTAGAATATCTCGCTGCCAGCCAGGCCCGGGCCCAGGCGATAAGTAATCATTGCTTCAGGCGCCGGTAAGTACCATCTCCGAGGGGGGAGTGCAGAGCGGCTTCACATGGTGATGGAAGAAGGAATTATTGCCGCCCCCTCATTTCCAGAAATGACAAAGCGTGGCCGCTGCAGCCCGTGACACGTGAGGCATTTCGTAATGACCCCGCTAATAAGCCCGGAAACAAAACCTGGCCCGCTGAAATGGAATGCATTACGGGATGGTGCGGTCCAGGCACATGCAACAAGCCTCGTGTGGTTTATATATAAGCTTGGAAACAAATAATTACCTGGCCGGTGCAAAGCAATGCATTACGGGATGGAGTATTCTGTGCCAAGGTAACAAACTGCAACAGGGATATGGGGCTTTTCCAAAAAGTGATGCTACAACAAAATGACATATTCGTTGGTTAACCCGCGCACTGCAGGGGGGGTGATTTCCGCCCCCCCCCCCCCAGGTTTTTCAAAGATAGCGAAAAAACGGCGACGCGCAGCGCCGCCGGGTTTTCGCACACCTATCAGGACATCAATTGGGCACACTTTGACAAAAAAATCACCTAGGGTCATCTCAGGTCAGGTCGCCAGACCAGGTCAAGTGACACCACCTCCAAAAATGTTTGCAGTTGTGCCAAAGCCAGAGTTTTTCACCGATCAGTTTGAAACTTACAGGATGTCATGAGGGCATACGTACTTACAATTCGTTTATCTCGGAATTTTGATATCGGTGACCTAAGATCAGGTCAATTTCGTAACCTCCCAATAATATAAGTCAATGGGGAAATATACAAATACTAAGGATATGCATGATATTAGTCCAATTACTTCTGGATCATGTTATTATAGGATATTATTGATGATAAAAGTGTAAGTTTTGTTCAGTGACCCCTATTGGGTCATTTAAGGTCATGCGAGGTCACCATCACTTTTTTGTCAATAACTCCCGACACAATGAAGATAGAGAAGTAAAACAGACATCAATGTGTTTGTCTCGTCAATACACGTCTTCTCATATGCAACATGCCGTACTTGGGTCACCACTTGACCTTGACCTGAGGTCAATTTTTTAAGTTAACTTAACAAGACCACCATGTATGTCATTAAAAGCGCCTGGACAAGATAAACACAATGACGTAAACAGTTTTCCGTTATCTTTATTACATAAAAAGTTAATATCGAAAAACGATTTAACAAAAAAACGTCATTTTTCTTTTTTGACCTCTGGAGCCTCAAATATTGAGCTGAGATCAAATTTGAGGTCACCTTGGCGATTGCAAATTTCACTGGCTGACGTTATCTTGTTTCCGTTTGTTTCTAACCAGCATAGTTTCTGAGATATATGGGAATTTCTGGAGCGATGTCCTAAAACAGGAAAAACTGGAAAATTTGACCTTTGATGACCTCTGGTGACCTCAATTTTGACCTGACCTAAAACAATACTGAAATACTTTCGATAGAACATGCATCAAGCTATCAAATACCGTTTTCCGCTTCTCGCTACGTGGCGTAGTTTTCGAGATCTCAGGGGGGGGGGGAATCAACCCCCTGCAGTTCGTGTTCGGCGCAAAGCCCCTGCAGTGCGCGGGTTAATCATTGGAACAGCGTCCTAGGATTGCTTAGCAGCTGGGGTGCCGAGTGGACAATTCTGGCTAAAAATAGGCATAAGGAGTGGAAAATTAAACCAAAAACCATATGTACTTCGCTTTATCAATATCCAATTACCCGCTCACCAGAATTAGTTATTACGTACCTATGACAATGCTTAGCTGTCTTTCCCTACACAGGCTGTCCCATCATTGCATCTATAAATCAGTATCAGGGTTCCAATTAGCCAATACGTTTTAAGATGAGGAGTGGAAATTCACAGTACAACTCGGGAAAAAGAGTGGAAAAATAGTATCGTTTTTCGTTTTTAACCCAAATTTCCAAATGCTAGGATAGTGCATTGGAAAATATGTCCTTTTGAATAGAAGAATATCTTCAAATCTGACAAAAGTTCAAGGGAATCGTTCACCTTTAACATGGGATTCTGAACTGAGATAGCAGATTTGTAGAGCAGATCGAAAAATGGGCTGTGGTGAAAGAATTACCTCGCTACGCTAAGTAATTTCGACACAGGACTAGTGGGCCCCTTTTAGAAGACTCTGTTTCGGGTCCGCGAAACTTGTTTCGGATCCTCACAACGGTTGTTTACGTTACAAGCAGCCTGCGTATATATGCCTAAAGTCCGTCGTTATTGTGTGCAATAGTTTTCATATCCAAGCTACCATATGCATGAAGCCATACATTGTCATGAAGTTTGTATGGCCATGAAGGAGAAAAGAGAAACATGCCCATTTTCGACGGATATTCATCTATCGTCCAAACTAATGCCATATTCGTTTTTTTCAGCTCGAACTACCCCGTATAGCTAAATTTAAGACAACTTTCAACCTATTGTGACCTATTCCCTTTAATGGGGTAGATAACATCAAGTTGGTGGGGAAATGACCCATGGCTACCAGCTGAACACGAATGCGACCCATACAACGGCCAGGTAAAGGTGCGCCACTGTGTCGTCTATACTCACAGATAAAAGACCAGGTAGTGAACGTGCACGGCCAGGTAAAGGTGCACCACTGTGTCGTCTATACTCACAGATAAAAGACCAGGTAGTGAACGTGCACGGCCAGGTAAAGGTGCACCACTGTGTCGTCTATACTCACAGATAAAAGACCAGGTAGTGAACGTGCATGGACAGGTGAAGGTGCACCACTGTGTCTATACTCACAGATCAAAGACCAGGTAGTAAACGTGCACGGCCAGGTAAAGGTGCGCCACTGTGTCGTCTATACTCACAGATAAAAGACCAGGTAGTAAACGTGCACGGCCAGGTGAAGGTGCACCACTGTGTCGTCTATACTCACAGATAAAAGACCAGGTAGTAAACGTGCACGGCCAGGTAAAGGTGCACCACTGTGTCGTCTATACTCACAGATAAAAGACCAGGTAGTGAACGTGCATGGACAGGTGAAGGTGCACCACTGTGTCGTCTATACTCACAGATAAAAGACCAGGTAGTGAACGTGCATGGACAGGTGAAGGTGCACCACTGTGTCGTCTATACTCACAGATAAAAGACCAGGTAGTGAACGTGCACGGCCAGGTAAAGGTGCGCCACTGTGTCGTCTATACTCACAGATAAAAGACCAGGTAGTGAACGTGCATGGACAGGTGAAGGTGCACCACTGTGTCGTCTATACTCACAGATAAAAGACCAGGTAGTGAACGTGCATGGACAGGTGAAGGTGCACCACTGTGTCGTCTATACTCACAGATAAAAGACCAGGTAGTGAACGTGCACGGCCAGGTAAAGGTGCGCCACTGTGTCGTCTATACTCACAGATAAAAGACCAGGTAGTGAACGTGCATGGACAGGTGAAGGTGCACCACTGTGTCGTCTATACTCACAGATAAAAGACCAGGTAGTGAACGTGCACGGCCAGGTGAAGGTGCACCACTGTGTCTATACTCACAGATCAAAGACCAGGTAGTGAACGTGCACGGCCAGGTAAAGGTGCGCCACTGTGTCTATACTCACAGATCAAAGACCAGGTAGTAAACGTGCACGGCCAGGTGAAGGTGCACCACTGTGTCTATACTCACAGATAAAAGACCAGGTAGTGAACGTGCATGGACAGGTAAAGGTGCACCACTGTGTCGTCTATACTCACAGATAAAAGACCAGGTAGTGAACGTGCACGGCCAGGTAAAGGTGCACCACTGTGTCGTCTATACTCACAGATAAAAGACCAGGTAGTGAACGTGCACGGCCAGGTGAAGGTGCACCACTGTGTCCTCTATACTCACAGATAAAAGACCAGGTAGTGAACGTGCACGGCCAGGTAAAGGTGCGCCACTGTGTCGTCTATACTCACAGATAAAAGACCAGGTAGTGAACGTGCACGGCCAGGTAAAGGTGCACCACTGTGTCGTCTATACTCACAGATAAAAGACCAGGTAGTGAACGTGCATGGACAGGTAAAGGTGCACCACTGTGTCGTCTATACTCACAGATAAAAGACCAGGTAGTGAACGTGCATGGACAGGTGAAGGTGCACCACTGTGTCTATACTCACAGATAAAAGACCAGGTAGTAAACGTGCACGGCCAGGTGAAGGTGCACCACTGTGTCTATACTCACAGATAAAAGACCAGGTAGTAAACGTGCACGGCCAGGTGAAGGTGCACCACTGTGTCTATACTCACAGATCAAAGACCAGGTAGTAAACGTGCACGGCCAGGTAAAGGTGCACCACTGTGTCTATACTCACAGATAAAAGACCAGGTAGTGAACGTGCACGGCCAGGTAAAGGTGCGCCACTGTGTCGTCTATACTCACAGATAAAAGACCAGGTAGTGAACGTGCACGGCCAGGTGAAGGTGCACCACTGTGTCTATACTCACAGATAAAAGACCAGGTAGTAAACGTGCACGGCCAGGTGAAGGTGCACCACTGTGTCTATACTCACAGATCAAAGACCAGGTAGTAAACGTGCACGGCCAGGTAAAGGTGCACCACTGTGTCTATACTCACAGATCAAAGACCAGGTAGTGAAAGCTCTCTTCTTGGATACTGTCGTGAAGCCGCACTGGAACAGAGACAAACAGATCGGTTAGCTGCCGCAGACTGAGAAACGAACACATCGGGGAGGCAGGCAAACAACACAACCAGCCTGCAGATGGCGTGGTATGGCAGATAGATGGCGTGGTATGGCAGATAGATGGCGTGGTATGGCAGATAGATGGCGTGGTATGGCAGATAGATGGCGTGGTATGGCAGATAGATGGCGTGGTATGGCAGATAGATGGCGTGGTAGGGCAGATAGATGGGGTGGTATGGGCAGATAGATGGCGTGGTATGGCAGATAGATGGCGTGGTATGGCAGATAGATGGCGTGGTAGGGCAGATAGATGGCGTGGTATGGCAGATAGATGGCGTGGTATGGCAGATAGATGGCGTGGTATGGCAGATAGATGGCGTGGTATGGCAGATAGATGGCGTGGTATGGCAGATAGATGGCGTGGTATGGCAGATAGATGGCGTGGTATGGCAGATAGATGGCGTGGTATGGCAGATAGATGGCGTGGTATGGCAGATAGATGGCGTGGTATGGCAGATAGATGGCGTGGTATGGCAGATAGATGGCGTGGTATGGCAGATAGATGGCGTGGTATGGCAGATAGATGGCGTGGTATGGCAGATAGATGGCGTGGTATGGCAGATAGATGGCGTGGTATGGCAGATAGATGGCGTGGTATGGCAGATAGATGGCGTGGTATGGCAGATAGATGGCGTGGTATGGCAGATAGATGGCGTGGTATGGCAGATAGATGGCGTGGTATGGCAGATAGATGGCGTGGTATGGCAGATAGATGGCGTGGTATGGCAGATAGATGGCGTGGTAGGGCAGATAGATGGCGTGGTATGGCAGATAGATGGCGTGGTATGGCAGATAGATGGCGTGGTATGGCAGATAGATGGCGTGGTATGGCAGATAGATGGCGTGGTATGGCAGATAGATGGCGTGGTATGGCAGATAGATGGCGTGGTATGGCAGATAGATGGCGTGGTATGGCAGATAGATGGCGTGGTATGGCAGATAGATGGCGTGGTATGGCAGATAGATGGCGTGGTATGGCAGATAGATGGCGTGGTATGGCAGATAGATGGCGTGGTATGGCAGATAGATGGCGTGGTATGGCAGATAGATGGCGTGGTATGGCAGATAGATGGCGTGGTATGGCAGATAGATGGCGTGGTATGGCAGATAGATGGCGTGGTATGGCAGATAGATGGCGTGGTATGGCAGATAGATGGCGTGGTATGGCAGATAGATGGCGTGGTATGGCAGATAGATGGCGTGGTATGGCAGATAGATGGCGTGGTATGGCAGATAGATGGCGTGGTATGGCAGATAGATGGCGTGGTATGGCAGATAGATGGCGTGGTATGGCAGATAGATGGCGTGGTATGGCAGATAGATGGCGTGGTATGGCAGATAGATGGCGTGGTATGGCAGATAGATGGCGTGGTATGGCAGATAGATGGCGTGGTATGGCAGATAGATGGCGTGGTATGGCAGATAGATGGCGTGGTATGGCAGATAGATGGCGTGGTATGGCAGATAGATGGCGTGGTATGGCAGATAGATGGCGTGGTATGGCAGATGGAGTGGTATGGCAGATAGATGGCGTGGTATGGCAGATAGATGGCGTGGTATGGCAGATAGATGGCGTGGTATGGCAGATAGATGGCGTGGTATGGCAGATAGATGGGGTGGTATGGCAGATAGATGGCGTGGTATGGCAGATAGATGGCGTGGTATGGCAGATAGATGGCGTGGTATGGCAGATGGAGTGGTATGGCAGATAGATGGCGTGGTATGGCAGATAGATGGCGTGGTATGGCAGATGGGGTGGTATGGCAGATAGATGGCGTGGTATGGCAGATGGGGTGGTATGGCAGATAGATGGCGTGGTATGGCAGATAGATGGCGTGGTATGGCAGATAGATGGGGTGGTATGGCAGATAGATGGCGTGGTATGGCAGATAGATGGGGTGGTATGGCAGATAGATGGCGTGGTATGGCAGATAGATGGCGTGGTATGGCAGATAGATGGGGTGGTATGGCAGATGGGGTGGTATGGCAGATAGATGGCGTGGTATGGCAGATGGGGTGGTATGGCAGATAGATGGCGTGGTATGGCAGATAGATGGCGTGGTATGGCAGATAGATGGCGTGGTATGGCAGATAGATGGCGTGGTATGGCAGATAGATGGGGTGGTATGGCAGATAGATGGCGTGGTATGGCAGATAGATGGCGTGGTATGGCAGATAGATGGCGTGGTATGGCAGATAGATGGCGTGGTATGGCAGATAGATGGCGTGGTATGGCAGATAGATGGCGTGGTATGGCAGATAGATGGGGTGGTATGGCAGATAGATGGCGTGGTATGGCAGATAGATGGCGTGGTATGGCAGATAGATGGCGTGGTATGGCAGATAGATGGCGTGGTATGGCAGATAGATGGCGTGGTATGGCAGATAGATGGCGTGGTATGGCAGATAGATGGCGTGGTATGGCAGATAGATGGCGTGGTATGGCAGATAGATGGCGTGGTATGGCAGATAGATGGCGTGGTATGGCAGATAGATGGCGTGGTATGGCAGATAGATGGCGTGGTATGGCAGATAGATGGCGTGGTATGGCAGATAGATGGCGTGGTATGGCAGATAGATGGCGTGGTATGGCAGATAGATGGCGTGGTATGGCAGATAGATGGCGTGGTATGGCAGATAGATGGCGTGGTATGGCAGATAGATGGCGTGGTATGGCAGATAGATGGCGTGGTATGGCAGATAGATGGGGTGGTATGGCAGATAGATGGGGTGGTATGGCAGATAGATGGGGTGGTATGGCAGATGGGGTGGGTGGCAGATAGATGGGGTGGTATGGCAGATTGGTGGTATGGCAGATAGATGGGGTGGTATGGCAGATGGGGCGGTATGGCAGGTAGATGGGGTGGGTGGCAGACGGGGTGGTATGGCAGATAGATGGGGTGGGTGGCAGATGGGGGGGGGGGGGGTTCACATAGAAGATGTGTCGAGTACAACTGAAGTTGTCAGACGCATCCGAAACATCACAATGATAGCCATCACCTAGAGGCAACTACCCAAAAAACGCAGACATCAAAACATAATGAAGAGGTCATCAGAAGCGAACACAACTAAACAACTGCACACTTAACGTGTAACCAAACTTCCTAGTTAACAATGTTCGCCAGACAGGAGCGATCCTTTCCAGGCCAACGCCGCTTCACCGATCCTTCCCGATCACATACGCACACGGCTCAGCGCACGATTTGGCAGCCGAGTCGCGGCCAGTCGCGTACCTGTCATACTTAGGGAGACATAAGTCAGTCAAAAATATAGATATTGCTTTGTAATTTGGTGTAGGCATCGTCCAAACTTGGTTCTCTAATATGTATTCCAGTTTTTGAATATTGTTTGAAAAATGTATTTTGTGGAAATACAAACAAGTTTTGAATCACAAAATCAAAATTTGCAAATATATTAAAAAACCGGAGAACCACGTATGGACGATGCCAAGCCGAATTTCAAAGCAATATCTATATTTTTGGCTAACTTATGGCTCCCTAAGTGTGCAAGGCACGTGGATGTGGCATTTCTTGGTCTACCCAAACACAAAATACTCCGGCCAGCCGAGTCTCTGGCTGACAAATCGGGTTTTCGCGCGGCGCCCGAGCGGAGGGGCCGGGTAATTTGAAGTTGGGTCGGAGCGCCGGTCCTGATTGTCGGAGCGCCGGTCCTGATTGCAGGCGTGTCGGAGAGTCAACAAGGCGGGATTGGATCGGAGGGGGAGGTGGCAGGAGGTAGGCAAGTTTGGTCAACAGAGCCGACGGTACCGGGGAGCCAGCTACTAATCAGCGGCACAATGGAGCTGTGCGGAGTAAATAGTGTAGCATTGTGTAGCATTGTGTGTGCGCGTGTGTGCGCGCGTGTGTGTGTGTGCGCGCGTGTGTGTGCGCGCGTGTGTGCGCGCGTGTGTGCGTGTGCGCGCGTGTGTGCGCGCGTGTGTGTGTGCGCGCGTGTGTGCGCGCGTGTGTGTGCGCGCGTGTGTGTGTGTGCGCGTGTGTGCGCGCGCGTGTGTGCGCGCGCGTGTGTGCGCGCGCGTGTGCGCGTGCGCGTGCGCGTGCGCGTGCGCGTGCGCGTGCGCGTGTGCGTGTGCGTGTGCGTGTGCGTGTGCGTGTGCGTGTGCGTGTGCGTGTGCGTGTGCGTGTGCGTGTGCGTGTGCGTGTGCGTGTGCGTGTGCGTGTGCGTGTGCGTGTGCGTGTGCGTGTGCGTGTGCGTGTGCGTGTGCGTGTGCGTGTGCGTGTGCGTGTGCGTGTGCGTGTGCGTGTGCGTGTGCGTGTGCGTGTGCGTGTGCGTGTGCGTGTGCGTGTGCGTGTGCGTGTGCGTGTGCGTGTGCGTGTGCGTGCGTGCGTGCGTGCGTGTGTGTGTGTGTGTGTGTGTGTGTGTGTGTGTGTGTGTGTGTGTGTGTGTGTGTGTGTGTGTGTGTGTGTGTGTGTGTGTGTGTGTGTGTGTGTGTGTGTGTGTGTGTGTGTGTGACGTGGAATCACGAGACCGATTAGTTAACTTCACTATTAGAATTGCTGCTTCTAATTTTGTAGTCATGGTCTTCCCCAAAAACCATCGGTGTGAGTTGAAACTGCCATTTCAACACTGACAAAGCAGTAAGCTGACCCGTTTTGGTTCAGTCTAAAACCAAGACAGTATACTCGTTTTTCAAAGCCTGTTTTATAATTGCACACATGCACTTCATGGTGATTGTCGATGCACGATTATACATTAATGAAGCGGAATGTTAAGTACACCAATACAGTTCGAAATCCACATGCGATTTCCCAAAATTTCCCACATATCAATCACCATATCATTAAGACATCACCTTTTATTTCATCACCAGTTGGTCAGTTGATTAGAACCAACTGACCAACTAATTAAGACACCCAACTCAACAAATAAACATGCAATCAATCAAAGCAGTCGACATAAGAACATTTGACAGAAATCAGCCTCTGCCGATCCATCCAACAAGGCCCTGGCCAGCGTGCTGAAGACCTTCCAGAAATAAATACAAAATCGTTGACCCGGGATCGATCGGAGAATCACAGCTCAAATGCAGCCGACATTATGCTTGCACAGCTTCGACGGATCGAGGGGAAGTGCGCCGATGTAGGCATGACAACCAATCGCCTCCAACACTGACCCGGTTCATTTCGAGCGATGGGCTGGCTAAAATAGCCAGCCATGTGTTGACAGACTTAGTCCGTGGACGGGTCCCGTGGTGACCACGTGCTCTGGTGGTGGTATTGGTGGTGGCCGGCCAAAGTAGCTTGTTATATAGCTCATAGCCGCCGATATAGAGGCCGCTTTTCGCAGTGAGGCGGCAACTCACTGGGAATTATTTCCGTTATAGTCGGCTTCGCTCGTACCAAAACTGTCCACGGTCCTCCACAGCCGGAAAATGAAGCGAACTAAGCCGAGACTGGCATGAACAAGCAACAGGGGTCCAATAAGGTAACGACATGAACAAGCCTGCGCTAAGAAGATCAGCCATTTGATAAACCATCAGTGTGTCGCCAGCAGACCGAACGGTGAACATATGATGAGCTGGGGATATAATGTATCTTACGAAAGCCGAATCTGCTTGCTAAAATACAACCGCAACTCAATCAAGGTGGAACGTTACCACTTCTTTTCGAATCAAGCAACTTCTCAAGTGGGAATTCGCCCGTCTGCACGATGCTGCGACTCAGTTGCTAATTCCATGATTCCTTATTTCTGCAAAGTAAAGCGACACCAAATCTAGAACTTGCTCTTAGTTCTGCCCTACCCGACGTGGAACGAAACCTGACCTGATTCGGAAAGAACTCAACTAAAGGCTGACTCGCCAGGCCCGGTAGTCGCTTGTCATTGGCAGCAGGGCTATATAATCCTGCTAACATCACGTGAATAGAATAAGGAAACTACATTTCGAATACAACGTGCCAAGCATAACTGGTGCACCGACTACCCGGCTGAATCGATCACAAACAATATGGCGGTGACAATATGGCGGTCCCTGCTATGTCAGAGTGATGCAGTATGTGGTTGGAATGCGTCTCGAAACTCGTACATGACGAATCTTCACGTGTAATATCTACCATGTCGGCTAGATGTCGGCTAGACCAAGCCAATACTGAGGCTCTGATACTGATAATCGGTACGAAGCCAGCCGAATGGCATTAGGTTTGTCCAGGCTTGTAGCTGAATGTCCTCAGAACGAGAGAACGAGAGAACGAGAGAACGGACGAGAACGAGAGAACGAGAGAACGAGAGAACGAGAGAACGATGAGAACGAGAGAACGAGAGAACGAGAGACGAGAGACGAGAGAACGAGAGAACGAGGAGACGAGAGAGAACGAGAGAACGAGAGAACGAGAGAACGAGAGAACGAGAGAACGAGAGAAGAGAACGACGAGAACGAGAGAACGAGAGAACGAGGAACGAGAGAACGAGAGAACGAGAGAACGAGGAGAACGAGAGAACGAGAGAACGAGGAGAACGAGAGGAACGAGAGAACGAGAGAACGAGAGAACGAGAGAACGATAACGAGAGAACGAGAGAACGAGAGAACGAGAGAACGAGAGAACGAGAGAACGAACGAGAGAACGAGAGAACGAGAGAACGAGAGAACGAGAGAACGAGAGACGAGAGAACGAGAGAACGAGAGAACGAGAGAACGATGAGAACGAGAGAACGAGAGGAACGAGAGAACGAGAGAACGAGAGAACGTAGAGAACGAAGACCGAGAGAACGAGGAGAACGAGAGAACGAGAGAACGAGAGAACGAGAGAACGAGAGAACGAGAGAACGAGAGAACGAGAGAACGAGAGAACGAGAGAACGAGAGAACGAGAGAACGAGAGAACGAGAGAACGAGAGAACGAGAGAACGAGAGAACGAGAGAACGAGATACTCAGAGCCGAG
>JAXIVJ010005308.1:5000-74974 GCA_036785665.1 Chirona hameri | reverse complement strand
AGAAGCGGTTCCAGGGCACAGTTTTGGGTGGGTTCGGAGGCGACATTTGGCGATAATACGGAAATGCGATCTTCACGGTTTCTTCCTAACTGCCTCAAGTATGAGGAGTTAAATCGGTTTACGGTGATTGCAACAAGTGCAAATTAGTTGATGTTAATGAAATATCATAAAAATTGCAAGGCGGTTTCAGAGGCTTGAAAGGGGGGGGGGGTTCCAGGAAGTATTCAATGCTTGGGGGAAGCCAATAGAGCGATGTAAGGGACATTTATAGCTATCAAGATGTACAAGATAGCTTTTGCTTCCATTATTTGCATAATTTATTACATATAGAGTTTCAGGGGCGTGTTCAGGCACATGAAAAGGGGGTGACTGGCATGGTGATGATATGCCAGCGATAACGGCGTAATAGACGTTTAGCTTATAATGATATATGCACATATGAGGCCAGAAAAGGGAATAAAGTCATTTTTTTTGTAGAGGCGCGCTCAGGAATGAAAGAAAGGGGGTCATATTATTGCAAGGAAACTAAGAGGCATGGGCGTACAATGACATAACATACTGCAGTTTTCGGATGAAACACGCACCACAGGCTACTCTACGAACGATTATAAGATAATTAATAGGCGAGTCCAGGTATGGTAAAAAGGGGGGTAAGCAATGTTAATTGAAGTTGTAGTGAAATCGTCACTGTTGACTAGTTAGTATCATAATATCGGATAATATACTTATCAAAAGGTCTTGCGCCGCGCCCCATTTTGGATCCTGGATACGCCTATGATGAATTAAACATGCAAAAAAGAACTATCTGCGATCAGTAACATATTTATAGTGCTGGGTAGCAACTTGTCTGCGGTTAATATGTTTTTCCAATTTGACCTCCCTTCTTCACTAACCTGGTACCGCCTATGGCCAAAAATATGATTTATAACTGTTTTTTTATAATGTCACATTCACATACCATTTCATTTATTTTATTAAAAAAAACATCAAAAAAAATGTATTACTCATTTACTTCACCCCATATTGAGTGACCTGCACACGACGATGATTTTTGAATTTTCGAACGTCACCATCATATATCAATTTCTAATTAAATCTCTATCGATTCTTATTAATTTGATTAAATCGGTCGATAAACATGAAGGCTATGTTGGATCAAAAATACCACTAAAATTTGTAGTTTTTTGCCCCCCTGTTGCACCCCTATCCAAAATTTGGATTTGTTTATTATTTAGAAATGTGGATCGTGTTGAAGAGAACCAAACATCGTTTCATTTTTTTAATCGGACGGCTAGATCTCGAGATCTCCGGGGGGCGGAATCCGCCCCCCCCCCCCCCCCCTGTTACAAATAGGGGTAGCCAGGAGCCTGTTACAAATAGGGTTAAGGAAATCACCGGGCTCTGGACGGGTCTGGGCTGATAATTTGAAGCTCAGGTCAGAGCTGAAAAAAAAATTCAACCAGCAGTTCACTTCCACAGCAACACACTGTTGCTGTGGCTGTTGCTTTTTGTTTTTTGTTTTTTGGTTAGCATAGTTGGTTCATTGTTTCACATTTATAGTATACAAGTAAATATGCTAGGATAGTGATTGCAAATTTCGTGAAAATATGTATATGTACTCTCGCCACCATTGACCCTATCCTCAAATATTTCTCTAAAAGTCGGAGTGGCCCGGCCCCGGCCCGGCCCAGACCGTATAGGGATAGGGTTAATGGTGGCGATAATACTCATAATGATTTTCCTCACAACGCTGAGCTCAATTAAAATATTTATATGCTTAATCTGAACGGGCCCGGACCGGACCTGGGCCTCAATATTATAAATTTGAACGGGCCTGGTCCGGGCCTGGGCTTGGTGCTCATGGGCCTGGGCCGGGCTGGGCTGGGGGTTAGTGGGCCCGTGACGAACACTGGTCCGCACCATACGCAATGTGACGCATTGATGAGAATGCATATCTAGGGTATAAGACTGAAAATTTTCGCGCCATTCCGCGGCGCAATTCGTTTAAGAGTTCCAGGTCTTGAGCTTAAAAAATATTCCAAGTTGGTATAGCTGATTCCAAATTGTGTCGCTAGTTCCAAAGTTGATATATGGCAGTTTGCTAACTCCAGCTCCTAAAACTTGGTATGGCCCATGCCATACCTCTCATACTGCATTTTCCATCCTTGTAACGTGCCTTTCCATCCGTTTTGTTTGGACCCGTCAACGCTTGGGAAGGGGCCCTTTCAGCGTTCGGGAAAGGAGCCCTTTCGACCCCCCCCCCCCCCCCCCTGGACGAAATCCTGACTACGTGCCTGGGTCAATGTAGTGCTGGGTAGTCGATGCCTACCACTTGCGGTTTCCAGATATGGACTGCGGCTCACTGAAAACTGGAAAGCTCTAAATTAGGTTCAGCAGCTTTCCGGTTAACAGTTAACACGCAGCATGGTGTTATCCTTAACCTTAACACGCCGCATGGTGTTATCTTAACCTGAGCGGACCATTCCTTTCCACAGGTGGCCTTATCGAACATTAATAAAACGCACGCCAGCGACAGCGTGGCAGGGCAGTGTGTTTTTACCGGGGCCGTACGGTGACGTTTCCTGTTGGTAGATACAAATTTATCGTGTTTAATTACCATGCGGCCGCGGATAGGACGGCGGCGTCGTCCGCACGTCGCTGGTCACGGCCCCCAACTACCCGGAGCCGCCCCAAATAACACGGTTATTAGGGCATTATGAAGACGGCAACAATGAAAAATACAGCCGGACACTGCAATTAAAAGTAATTTATAATATCTGTCGGAAAGGCGTAAGAGCAGAGGCCACGCGTTGAAAGAGCCCGACGCCACGCTGCGTATGCTATATGGGCTCTCTGAGATAGGGTGCAGCCAGAGATAGGGCTGGGTGTCGCTGAGTAGATAAAGCACACCGAAGGCGGCTTACAGTTTACAGTTTACAGTTTACAGCGATCCAGTCGAACAGAGAGCGATGTAACGATTGGTGTGCTACTGAGTGCTCAATGAACATTTGTGGAGACTTATATTCGACTGTAGGCGTCAAAACACCCACGGCGAGCATTTAAAACAGTATACTTAGACTCAGACATAACTTAGACAACACCATAGCCGGTGACTGCCACATCACTCAGAAGTGACATCACTTCACAGTCACCCCGATGACCGCCGGAGTCGGGGACCGAACACGTGTGTGACGTCATATGTCTAGAAAACTGACCGGACGGAGTCGGACACCGAACGCGTGTGTGACGTCATCTGTCTATGCCGGAGTCGGGCACCGAACGCGTGTGTGACGTCCATCTGTCTATGGAAAACTGACCGCCGGAGTCGGGCACCGAACGCGTGTGTGACGTCATCTGTCTATGGAAAACTGACCGCCGGAGTCGGACACCAAACGCGTGTGTGACGTCATCTGTCTATGGAAAACTGACCGCCGCAGTCGGACACCGAACGCGTGTGTGACGTCATCTGTCTATGGAAAACTGACCGCCGGAGTCGGACACCGAACGCGTGTGTGACGTCATCTGTCTATGGAAAACTGACCGCCGGAGTGGGACACCGAACGCGTGTGTGACGTCATCTGTCTATGGAAAACTGACCGGCACGGACAGCAATGTGTCACCGCCCGCCGCCGCCGCCGCCCGGACCCTGGTCAATGACGGTGGAGTGGTGCGCCACCATTTGTCTCCGTTGCGGGACCGTTTGTCGCCGGCGCGCTCCTTCTGTCGACAGCGGGACACTCGAAGTGAGGTGACATATTTTGTCAGGGGCAGGGCACCGATCGCCACCGATGCGCCTCGTTGGCAGAGAACTGCCTTTAGCTGCACACGAGAGCCGTTATAGGTTGACCCGGGGCCGGCCACTACCGCCGTCGGGAGGGGGCGGGTGGCGTCAGACGCGTGTGACATCTGCTCTTGCTGTTGGCAATGCTGCAAGATGCCACGGCTACAATGGCGGCGGCCCCATAGGGGCAGGGGTGGCAGACTTGCCACCCCTGCCGTGACACTGGGGGCGGCACCATAGGGGCAGGGGTGGCAGACTGCCACCCCGCTGCCGTGACACTGGCGGGCGGCACCATAGGGGCAGGGGTGGCAGAACTGCCACCCCTGCTGTGACACTGGGGGCGGCACCATAGGGGCAGGGGTGGCAGACTGCCACCCCTGCCGTGACACTGGGGGCGGCACCATAGGGGCAGGGGTGGCAGACTGCCACCCCTGCCGTGACACTGGGGGCGGCACCATAGGGGCAGGGGTGGCAGACTGCCACCCCTGCCGTGACACTGGGGGCGGCACCATAGGGGCAGGGCGTGGCAGACTGCCACCCCTGCCGTGACACTGGGGGTCGGCACCATAGGGGCAGGTGGTGGCAGACTGCCACCCCTGCTGTGACACTGGGGGCGCGGCACCATAGGGGCAGGGGTGGCAGACTGCCACCCCTGCCGTGACACTGGGGCACCATAGGGGCAGGAGTCTGCCGTGACACTGGGGTGGCATTGACACCCCCAAAATTGAGGCCACCATCAAAATTGATTCCGGCCGCTGCGAACATATGGAACAGTTCCCTTCGTCGACCAATGCAAATTTTAGTCACGTTAGCCTATATTGCTATTCAAACTAAACTATCTAGTCATGGCCATAATATTCGCCAATTTGAACGAAACTCGCCCTGTATCGGGTAATCTAACTTGACTTATCTAACCGAGAGCACGCCAATGCAGCCGCTGTGCCGGTGCCACTGCGCGGGGCAGGACAGGACGGCGGCAACGGGTAGAGCAGGGCCAAGCAGGGTAGGACGGGGCAGGACGGGACAGGACGGGACGGTGGCAACGGGTAGAGCAGGGCCAAGCAGGGTAGGACGGGGCAGGACGGGACAGGACGGGACGGTGGCAACGGGTAGAGCAGGGCCAAGCAGGATATGACGGGGCAGGACGGGACAGGACGGGACAACGGCGGGACAGAGGCAAGACAGGGCAGGACAGGGCGGGACAACGGGTAGAGCAGGGCCAAGCAGGGCCAAGCAGGGTAGGACGGGGCAGGACGGGGCAGGACAGGACGGTGGCAACGGGTAGAGCAGGGTCAAGCAGGGCCAAGCAGGGTAGGACGGGGCAGGACAGGACGGCGGCAACGGGTAGAGCAGGGCCAAGCAGGGTATGACGGGGCAGGACAGGACGGTGGCAACGGGTAGAGCAGGGCCAAGCAGGGCCAAGCAGGGTAGGACGGGGCAGGACAGGACGGTGGCAACGTGTAGAGCAGGGCCAAGCAGGGTATGACGGGGCAGGACAGGACGGCGGCAACGGGTAGAGCAGGGCCAAGCAGGGTATGACGGGGCAGGACGGGGCAGGACAGGACGGTGGCAACGGGTAGAGCAGGGCCAAGCAGGGTAGGACGGGGCAGGACGGGGCAGGACAGGACGGTGGCAACGGGTAGAGCAGGGCCAAGCAGGGCCAAGCAGGGTAGGACGGGGCAGGACAGGACGGGACAGGACGGGACAACGGCGGGACAGAGGCAAGACAGGGCAGGACAGGGCGGGACAACGGCGGGACAGAGGCAAGACAGGGCAGGACATGGTAACGAGGGGCATGGTAGGGCAGGGCAAGGCAGGGCAAGGCAGGGCAAGGCAGGGCAAGGCAGGGCAAGGCAGGGCAAGGCAGGGCAAGGCAGGGCAAGGCAGGGCAAGGCAGGGCAAGGCAGGCAAGGCAGGGCAAGGCAGGCAAGCAGGGCAAGGCAGGGCAAGGCAGGGCAAGGCAGGGCAAGGCAGGGCAAGGCAGGGCAAGGCAGGGCAAGGCAGGGCAAGGCAGGGCAAGGCAGGGCAAGGCAGGGCAAGACAAAGGTGGGGCAGGGCAAGGCAGGACAAGGCAGGGCAAGGCAGGGCAAGGCAGGGCAAGGCAAGGCAAGGCAGGGCAAGGCAGGGCAAGGCAGGGCAAGGCAGGGCAAGGCAGGGCAAGGCAGGGCAAGGCAGGGCAAGGCAGGGGCAGGGCAAAGCAAGACAAAAGGTGGGGCAGGGCAAGACAGATGATGGGGCAGGGCAGGGCAAGATCCTCGTTTCTTCTCCTAATTCCTGTTCAACGTACTAAGTTCCAAGATTATAGGTACTTACAGAAGCTATGATTTGCTAATTATGAATCGTCTACCATCCGATAAACGCGATATATAGTTAATTCATCGTGGGGTGCTAGTAATAATTTATGGTTCCGGTATCAAAATAATATGTGCTAAAAATATTTGAAGAATTTTCAAAAATAGATATCAGCTCATTAATAACAACAAAAAGACGACATGTGTTCGGTTTTAATCTTGTTTGGCGCGAGGTCCATATGCATTGTATACTTCCGTGGCACTTTTATCAGTAGAGGATCACTTGACTTGACCTGGAGGTGGGGTGGGGTCATGGGTATTTACTCAATAAATTTTGCCACCCCTGGCAAAAATCCGTGGCGCCGCCCCTGCCGCGGCAACACATCAGTGACGAGGGTCCATACCCCTCTGGATGTTTTTTACGCTTAGAGGCAGTATTTAGCGCGTGTCTAAGTTGTGTGTGTCGTGTCTGCGTTCAGGAGACTGATTTGAACAGGAACAATCTTGTCATTTAGCTGGAGTAGATAAATCCACCTGCAAGCATGTTTGGTTTGGCTTTTGGACAAAGTATCGTAGGTATCCTGTTGGGATCAAGGCGGTAAGTGAAACTGCCGTCCTGTTCCGAGGGCTGTGTTGGTACCCGTACTGTTGTAGGCACCCGTACTGTTGTTGGTAGCCGTGTCGACTTTTAAAGGAAATAGTTCACCTTCAACATGGGATTTTGAACTGAAATAGCAGTTTTGTAGCCCGTGTTGAGAAATCCTTATCTGCAACTTTTCTTGGCTGAAAAGACTCCCCAGCCGAAGATATTTGACTTTTTGGCGAAGGAATGCGGCGCATATATGATATACCGTACCGTCTGAGAGTGCCAGCACTGCCATGGAGCATGCGCAGACCAATAACGCACACCATAACATTAATAATTTACGACCTTCTGTCCTGAATTGGCGCGATGTAGGACCATTTTTGAAAAGAAAGAAAGAAACTGTATTAAAAAATATAATAAAATCGTGTTCTGAAAATTTCCCGAAGGTGAACTATTTCCTTTAAAGAGGACCAGCCGAGGGATTTGAACCCCTGCCTCCGGCTGAGGAAGCAGGCGTCCTACCACTGAGCCAACTTGCCGGCTAACATGCAAGCACACTGGTTATACACATGTTTACCACATTGCGGAGCATGAAACGTAGAATAGCCATCTCCAACTCCAGCTATGGTTCACGAAATCCATACAGTAGACCTTAAAGAGAATAGTTCACCTTTAACATGGGGTTTTGGACTGAGATAGCAGATTTGTAGAGCAGATATAAAAATGGGTTGTGGTGAAAGAAATACCTCCCCTACTCCCTATATATATTATATATATAGATATATATATTATATAGTATATATATAATATATTATATATAATATATATATATATAATATATATATTATATATATATATTATATACTATCCCTATTCTATATATATATATATATATAATATATATATATAATATATATATTATATATATATATATTATAACCCTATTCCCTGCGGGGGCAGATTCTGCCCCTCCCGGTGGTTTTTCACTTACCGCTTCTAAACCATTAGGCCTAGCGTCCTGAAACTTTGTGACTTTAACCCAAATTGAATGGCGCGTGTGGTGTCAAAATTTTGAAAACATCGATCCAGCAGAGGCGGTTCCAGGCTCCTGTTTTGGGGAGGGTGTTACGAATGCGGTTTTGCGTCGCATACTTCCTTCGTGGTTTGCAGTGCAATAAATGCTTCAGAAAAAATTGCAATGTAATATGCGTCACAGATACTGGGATTGTACATATTTTTGGGGCAGAGGCGCACTCAGGCTAAACAAATGGGAGGCGATATCCACCCTCAAATTAGGTCCAACTTCAAATTAGTAAGATGATAAAAGCGTTATGCGCATGGTGCCCCCCCCCCCCATGTTTTTTTCTTCTCCTGGATCCGCCTATGCGCAATATATCAAATTTAACCAATTACAGCATATAATGCACACATGTGACGTTCATGTCGTCCCAAACAATCACGAACAGCACATATATTTTCCCAGAAAATCCCCTTATTTTACATTCCCTGAATACGCCTATGCTTTTTTTGTTTTGTTTTTTGCCTTTTCATATATTAAAGAACAGTACATTTGAAGCTCAAAAATGTTTGGAGCATGACAATCAGTCGAGCCACATGGCCGCAATGACCTTTCAAAAAACACGCAAAATATTCGTATTTTTTTGCCCCCCGGCCCCCCATTTTTGATCAACACGAAAATTTCGGGGTCCAAAAGGAGAGATCTAGTCATGACGAATCGAATGGCGCTTTCTCCAACGAAATCGACCGAGCGGTTCTCGAGATATCTGGGGGGGAGCAGAATCTGCCCCTCCCCGCAGGTTAACGTAATTCTGGCCGCCCGCAGGGAATAGGGTTAAAGGAAATAGTTCACCTTCGGGAAATTTTTCAGAACACGATTTTATTATATTTTTTAATACAGTTTCTTTTTTTCTTTTCAAAAATGGTCCTACATCGCGCCAATTCAGGACAGAAGGTCGTAAATTATCAATGTTATGGTGTGCATTATTGGTCTGCGCATGCTCCATGGCAGTGCTGGCACTTGGCACTTTCAGACGGTACGGTACATCATATATGCGCCGTATTCCTTCGCCAAAAAGTCAAATATCTTCGGCTGGAGAGTCTTTTCAGCCAATAAAAGTTCCAGATAAGGATTTCTCAACACTTGCTACAAAACTGCTATTTCAGTTCAAAACCCATGTTGAAGGTGAACTATCTCCTTTAAAGGGAAATAATTACCTTTTCCCACACAAATGGAGTTAGCACTTGAAATCGCCAGACGAGACCAAAATATATTGTAAATTCATCACATTTTGCATGAAAACTTTCCTACCGAAAGATATTTCAAGTTATAGTTGATAAGCGTTCCACACTTTTAACGATCGGTACTTGCAAGTACTTTTGGTCCTCATCAAACTGCGGGTTTTTCCCGTATTGCTTTTTTACGCAATGGAGTGGAAAATATGTTGTGCATTCTGCTTGTTGTGATTATATGCCCGGTGATCTTCTAAAACTAACAGCGATTGGAAAAAGTGGCAATACAATCGGAAGCTCATCGATGCACATCAACGGCGGCATAGTTAGTGGTTGCGACCCTTAATTTTTGAAAATCGATTCATTTGTTTTCAACATTAGGAGTTTTGTATAATTTGTCTGTGGCTGTATATAACACTATGCTTTATATTATCATGAAAAAGTTTAAAAAAAATCCCCCAAAACTAACAAACAATAACACAAAACTGGCAATTAAATCGGAAGCTCATCGATGCACATCGACGGCGACCTATTTAGCGTCGGCGATTTGTTTACAAAGTCATTGTCATGCTTCTCGGCGCACTTAACCATTTGTGGCGAGTTGTTCCTGATTAGTATACCAAGTCCCGTAGCAAGTTTCGTTAATGACGTCACTGGTGCCATTCTTGTGTAGCATTGCAAAATATATCTGATTTTGAGTTGAAAGCTAATTAAAGACTTATTAATAAAAAAAGTTTGCATTTTCTTGTTAATTATTATTAAAGGTATGTTATCACTGTATTTCATAGTAGTAGACACTTCAGAAACTTATGACGTAATAATATTGTATCCAATATGCATTTACCTCGCCTTTTGCTATTGTGGCGCAGCGCAGAGTGCTTTGCAAATACTTGCTTCTTGCCGGCTTGGGGTTCAAATCATTCCGCCCTTATTTCATTCGAGTTAGTATAGTTTGCATGTTGTTGTTATTCATGACTTATACTGATAGTCAGTCATGCATCACGGATGCTGCACGGATCAGTTTGATCGGAAACGTCACAGAGCCTCCAAAAATGCCGCACTCGATGTAAACAATGGTAGGGAAGGACGAATTTGTAAATGACCTTCATGAAGTACACAAGGTACTTGTTTTTGTCTTTTTTCCAAACTTACAACTTTGAATTTGGGAATAATTTTATTTAATTCTTACATTTAAATAAAATAATTTGACAACCATAACGGTAGCCTAAGAAATTGTTGCTAACAAAATCAAAAGGTCATTATTTCCCTTTAAGTAATTTCGACACAGGACTAGTGGGTCCGGTTTCATGTCCGCTGTTCCGGGCCACGTTCGGGACATGAACGCTCGCCGCCGGAGGCAGGTATTCTCTGGCACGTAGTCTCTGATCACGCCTCGCTCAGCCCCTTGTCAGAAAATGAACTTGGCGTCAGGCGGAACGGGGCGGAGCCAGAACGCCAGCTGTTATCGTACGATTTATCGTGAAATAGAAAGAGGAACTTACTTCTTTCTCCACATATATCCATCAGTTGTCCAAACCAAAGTCATATTCGTAGTATTGAGCGCAAGATGCAAGATGCAAGATGCAAGATGCAAGATGCAAGATGCAAGATGCAAGATGCAAGATGCAAGATGCTTCAAGTATGGTTGAATTCCAAGACAACTTGCAAGGTGACATATTCCCTTTAACATGTGGGACACAAGAGCAGAATCAATAATGTATTGGTTCATTGTGCTTCACGTCATGCTCATAACACCATGATCGTATAAATCGTACACATATCCGTTTCCGGATTGTGCATGCGATATGCGATACTTGCGATATTTACATGCGATATTTTGCATCGTGCATGCGATACGTGGAATCACTGCAAACTTTGGCATCACTGGAATACAATGCACTTAGTGCAAACATCACCGACACATCATCATCATCATCATCATCATCATCATCATCATCAATGATTGTCCATGATTCACCACCGATCATTAAATCATGATTATGCCGTCACAGGACTAGCAAAACAAATGCAGCGCATCACCACCCCTGAAACGCGAATAACTACTGGATACCGCCAGGACGAGTGGACATCGATGATGCCATCGATGCTGCCATCGATGCTCATGGTTGTATCACACGCTGGGACGACAGCGAAATCATACTGACGGCGTGCTGCTTCGTCACGTCACGTTCTTTGTGTGTTCACCAGTATCACACTTCACAGTGACGGTGACATACATGGCGCAAACAAAAACATGTCGAATACGGCATCCGTTGCACGCAGTAATCTCTTGGGAAGACACGGTCACAGCGTGGCGCACCAACAGCGAAGCGCGGGAGCTGTCCTCCACCCTGTTCACGGCCACACGGACCAGAGGGCCTCCGAACAGCCCTCGGAAGGCTCCGTGGTTTCACAAGGCACACTGTGAATGAAACGACCCGTGACATGCAGGCGTAGAAAGCCGGCTAATATGGGAATTACCCACTGACTGCAGACCTCAGCCAGCCTTACCAGAAGACATAATGGTTTAATTTTGATTAGCGCATTTCTCCGAACTCGCATTAGTTTGGCACTTGGCCGATGCAGACTGGAAACAATGCCCTCTATAGAACCGACAACAGCGCCCTCTATAACATATTGTCCAAACTGCGATATATATACCTGCCACTAGATGGCAGCTGCATCGCCCGACGAACGGCGGTTCGCGACCGTCAGCTGTGAGCACTCAGCCGACCGGAGACCCCAGCCCTGTTACCGCCCGCCGCCTAGCACCCGTACTGAGGACGCGGCGGTCCAGCGTCCTCCTCCTCCGGAGTGACGATACTAGCCCGAAGCCGACTGTTCACGAACCCCGAACTGACCCCCAGCAGCCGACACGGCCCCGTCCCTACACCCCTTGCCGGTCCGAACGGTGCCAGCGAGCCGGGCAGTGTCAGCGGTGGCGGCGGCGGCGGCGGTTTGTGCCGGACCCGCACCCCGTCCTCTGCTGAGGCTGCCCGGGCGGTCAGCTGCTGCAGCCTGTTGAGCAGATGTCGCTCCCTGGCCTGCTGGGCTGGCCGGCCCGCCCGCCGGCAGTGCAGGTGTGGCACCCAACGACAGAACGCCAGCATCCACAGCTGCAGCTGCGCTATACTAGTGGCCACCGGCAGCGGCGCCGGCGGACCGGCGGCCGTAGAGGCGGAGGAAGTGGTGGCAGACGAGGCGTCGTCGGCGCCCAGCGCAGTCCGGGCCAGGTAGAGCGGGCTGGTGAACAGTTCCCGCTGGTTGGCCGGAAACTGCATCTGCCAATCCCAGACCGGCCGACGGGGCAGCGCACGCCGCGCCGACGGCTCCTGTCGACACAGACACGAAACGGAGATCAGCATACTGGCTCGGGACACACCGGGGCTCGGGACACTGGCTCGGAACACTGGCTCGGAACACTGGCTCGGAACACACCGGGGCTCGGGACACTGGCTCGGGACGCTGGGTCGGGACACTGGCTCGGAACACTGGCTCGGAACACTGGCTCGGAACACTGGCTCGGGACGCTGGGTCGGGACACTGGCTCGGAACACTGGCTCGGGACACTGGCTCGGGACACTGGCTCGGGACACACCGGGGCTCGGGACACTGGCTCGGGACACTGGCTCGGGACGCTGGCTCGGGACACTGGCTCGGGACACTGGCTCGGGACACACCGGGGCTCGGGACACTGGCTCGGGACACTGGCTCGGGATACTGGCTCGGGACGCTGGGTCGGGACACTGGCTCGGGACACTGGCCCGGGACACACCGGGGCTCGGGACACTGGCTCGGAACACACCGGGGCTCGGGACACTGGCTCGGAACACACCGGGGCTCGGGACACTGGCTCGGGACACACCGGGGCTCGGGACACTGGCTCGGGACACTGGCTCAGGACGCTGGCTCGGAACACACCGGGGCTCGGGACACTGGCTCGGGACACACCGGGGCTCGAGACACTGGCTCGGGACACTGGCTCAGGACGCTGGCTCGGAACACACCGGGGCTCGGGACACTGGCTAGGGACACACCGGGGCTCGGGACACTGGCTCGGAACGCTGGCTCTCCAGTCCGCAAAGCTGCAGCATCAGTCACAGAGGGACACACGAAAGATATAAATGCATTACGAACACGAAGTGCAATATGATGATGGATGGGGTTTAAGGGCGCTCCGACAACGTAGGTCACATGGCGCCCATGACTGATTTCAACTAGCTATCAATATGAATATACAACGGAGAGGCCAGCGGCAGCAATAAATGCAAACAGACTATCTGCTGCAATAAATCTGGAATCGTCACCGAGCAAGCTACGAAGCGTAAGTCCGGAAGATCGCAGACCAAATAATCTCAGCCGTTCGTTTTCCAGCTGTGGGCAAGTTAGCAGGACATGTTTCACCGTCAGCGGAGAACCACAACGAGGACATAAGGGCATATCTCTGCCACACACCAAGTAGCCATGTGTTGCGTAAGTATGCCCATTGCGCAGTCTACAAAGTGTAACCTCTCCTCTCCTTGCCTTGCGTGAAGATGATTGCCAAACCGAAAGTCGTGGTTTAATAGCTTTTAGTTTGTTCCTGTGCGTTCGATCCCATGTTCGCTGCCAGCTGCTATGTAAGAATGTAGCAATGGCCGGGTACAGATCTCTGTCGGGAAGAGTAAAGCGTCGCGTGCACGGCCTCTGTGCAGCACGCTTTGCAGCGGCATCCGCCAGCTCGTTGCCCCTGATGCCGACGTGACTAGGTATCCAGCATAACGTAACTCGTTTACCTGCGCCATCCAGAGCCGTCAGACGGATTAAGATGTCCTGTATAAGGGGATTGGATGGATACAAGTGTTCTAGCGCCACAAGACTGCTCAAAGAGTCCGTTAAAATGAGGTGTAAAGCCCTACTGCTGACTTCAATAAAACACAAGACCTTAGCAATCGCCACCAGTTCTGATGTAAAAACAGAGGCGTTTGTTGGTAACGTAAAAACTCGAGTGTCGTTACCACAAACAAACGCACAGCCAACGCCCCTCTCAAACTTAGAGCCATCCGTGTAAGAGATCGTGTGGTCAGTAAAAGATGCAATATGCTCGAGAGCTCTCGACTTGAACACCTCGGGAAGGACTTCTCCTTTGTTTTGCTCGGAGAGGGACACGTCAACTAAAGGTGATGCCAGTTGCCACGGTGGCGTTGAAAGATGGTCAACCCGCATGACCTCGCGTGGCCGTAAATCGCTATCTGCTAGAAGCGAGTCAATTCGCAAACAGAAAGGAACAGAGCGTCTCTCCGGCCTAGTACGAAATGCAGCTAGTGTATCGCTTGAACAGACGGAGCTGTACGTGGGGTGTGTCGGGGAACTGTCGTAACTTGATGGCATAGCGTATACCTAGTTGCTGCCTTCGCAGGGACAAAGGAGGCTCGTTAGCCTCTACAAGCAGGCTCTCAATCGGAGTTGTTCTGAAAGCTCCAGTAGCTATACGCATGCCAGTGTGGTGGATTGTGTCCAAAGGCTTTTTCTTAGACTGGCAGGCGCTGTCATACACAAAACATGCGTAGTCAAGCTTCGAGCGTACAAGGGAGCGATAGAGCAGTAAAAGCGTGTTGCGGTCGGCCCCGTACGATGTGCGTGCAACACATTTTAAAATGTTCAGCGACTTAAAACATGTATCACGGAGTTGTTTAAGATGTTGCTTGTACGATAACTTTTTGTCCAGCGAAAATCTTAGAAACATGGCTACAGGCTGGACTGGAACCGGGTGTCCATGGATCTCCATATCTGGACAGTGCCGACGGCGGCGGCAGAAATGTACGGCAACTGTCTTTGCGTTTGAAAATCGGAAACCGTTCGCTGTACTCCATCGCTCCAGGGTAGCTATAGCCAGCTGGGGCTGTCTTTCCATGTAACGTGTACCGGAAGCAGACGACCAGATTGTCCAGGGTAGCTATAGCCAGCTGAAGCCGTCTTTCCATGTAACGTGTACCGGAAGCAGACGACCAGATTGTCCAGGGTAGCTATAGCCAGCTGAAGCCGTCTTTCCATGTAACGAGTACTGGAAGCAGACGACCAGATTGCGAAATCATCGACGAAGAGCGACCGTCCAATGTACTGCAATAGCGCATCGCCGATGTCGTTCACCATTACGCCAAAAAGCGGGACGCTTAGAACGCCGCCTTGAGGAACTCCGTTGATCTGAAGAAAATCGTCAGATACATGGTTACCAACACGGACTCTAAAATGGCTCTGGGATAAGTTTGTTTTTAAAGGTGCCCATGGAGCCTCTAATACCGTGGCCCAGCTTTAAGAGAATGCCATGCCGCCAGGCAGTATCATAGGCTGCCTCAATGTCGAAAAAGACCACTCTCACGTGGTTTTTCTCAAATGCGGCGCGAATAACGGAATCGAGTGTTAAAATGTGATCAACGGTGCTGCGATGGCGTCTAAAACCGCACTGGGCGTTAGCAAATATACCTTGTTGTTCTCAAAACCAACAAAGTCGTCTGCTGACAATTCTCTCCAGCAGCTTATAGAGTGAAGATGTGAGCGAGATGGGACGATAGTGCAGAGGGTCTAATCCAGATTTGCCAGGTTTTAAAATAGGAATTACTATGGCCTCGCGCCATGCCTCCGGGAACTCTCCTCTTTCCCATAGAGAGTTAAACATCACGAGTAGCGCCTGTAACGCACACACGGGAAGGTGGCGGAACATTACGTTATGAACGCCGTCTGGACCCTCGGCAGTACATTTTAGACCGTGTATTGCTGACTTCAGTTCGAGCATAGAAAAAGGTTCGCTATATGACGGTTGTTGCGAAGTAGAAGGGCAAAGGCCCTCGCTTTCCTAAAAGCGATGAGATTTTCGGTAGTATTCCTCTGGTCAAACTTTGTAAAAGCTCTCTTCCGTGATCGGATAGCTTCCCCGCACTCCTCAGTTCACCATGGAACAGGAGTGCGCCTAGGCCGGCCCGATGTCCTCGGGATGCATCTCTCAGCAGAGTTTAAAAGCGTGGAAGTAAAATCCTCTGCTGACATGGCAGATGTTTCAACTCTGATTAAGATCGATGTCTCAAGCAAGGTATGCAATTCGGCCCAGTCTGCCGTGGCCAAGTTCCACCTTGGTGGTCGGCTACCTAGATCTGGAGCATTCTGGTGCTGGAGCCACACTGGAAAGTGGTCACTCCCCAGTGGGTCATCGTGAACAGACCAGGTAAAAAGATGGGCCCGCTCAGGGCCTACCAAGCTCAAATCCAGTGCCGAGGTTTGACCGGAGGGTACCGTAAAATGAGTCCGCTCGCCTGTGTTTAAAATACAGAGTGACTCGTCGTTGATACAATATGCTAAAAGACGGCCACGTGTGCCAGTATAGTCACATCCCCATGCAGTACTGTGAGCATTACAATCACCCACTACCAGGACTGGTGGCGGGAGCTCCTGCAGCAGCTGGCACAATTCTGCCACCGGTAGAGCTGTGCGGCAGGTAGAGGACCGGGTGACTGGTGGCGGGAGCTCCTGCAGCAGCTGGCACAATTCTGCCACCGGTAGAGCTGTGCGGCAGGTAGAGAACTGGGTGACTGGTGGCGGGAGCTCCTGCAGCAGCTGGCACAATTCTGCCACCGGCAGAGCTGTGCCGGGTGGCAGGTAGAGGGAGCAGATTGTCATTTCTTGGTTCAGGCTAACTCGTCCCGCCACCGCCTACAAGCCCGACCGCACCGTGAGGTGTCGAGCGGGCAGGCGGTGGTGCACAGCCAGTAAGACGCCGCCGTGGGCTATTGGGTCAGAATGCACGTCTTTGCGATGAACGGCATAGCCCTTAATGAAGCACGTGGCGACTGGCGCCAACTTCGTCTCTTGGAGACAAATAAGGACTGGATTGCGCCAGCGTATAACCGACTGCAGGTCTTGGTAGTTGGACTTGAGTCCTCTACAGTTCCACTGTAGGATGAAATGCATGGCAATGGATTAAAATATCACTAAAGCGCGTTTAAAAAGGAGGCAGGGGCACAAAAAGAGATCTGGTTCCCTAGGCGCTGAATCAGTGATAAAATCGTAGAAGGCGTCACGGCATGGGCACCTAGTAAAACCGCGCAAAAGCGCTGCGATGCTAAAAGAGTGCAAAACAACAAACTGACTAGAGTTACTTAGAAGTAATCAGCTGCACCACGTGCAGTGTCCCCGAAGTGGATCTGGGCACGCACGCTACCACCTTGGTGCAGTCTGCCGTCAGCGGAGCTCGATCAAACGGGGACCGAGCTCGCGTCAGATTTGTTTCGTACGAGGGCGAGCCCGTCCACGGAAGTCCACGCTTGGTTGTCCGGCCGGGAGCGGAGGGAGGCGGAGGGAGACTTGGCACCGCCGGGGGAGTCGCTGGCGGCGGCCGAGTATCCGGTGTTGTGAGCGGCGGCGGCGGTAACCGCTGCGGTTGCGGCGGCGGGGATGGAGGGGGACCCATAGGAGATGGGCTCCCCACCTGGAAAGTCTCTGGGTTAGCCGTAGCTTTCCCATTCGAATGGGATGGGATCGAGTCGGCACCTGGTGGTCGCTTAGCCTCTCAAGTCTTCTCGACCAGGCGCGCACGCTTTTCCTCGCGCGCCTTCCTCTCCTCCTCTCCCCTGCGCAGTGCCTCCATACGTGGGAGAGAGCGCGCCGGGCCAGTCGCCGCGCGAGATGGCGGGGAAGAGCGCCGCCTGTCCGTACGACGGTGCTGAACTCTCGTCCAGCCATCGTCCTCTGCTGCATTGGTGGCGGCACCGGCATGGCCGGTGGACGCCGCGGCTGGGACAGCTTGTATCCCTGCTTGTTCATGATTTGAAGTGAGGGGGACGGGGACGCATCCGACACCGTGACGGCCAGCGGTACAGAGACCGCTGCCGGCCCCGGTGTGGTATTAGCCGAAACCACTGAGAGGCCGAAAGACTTCAGGAGCGTGATAAACTGAGCTGCGCTCATCTCCTCAAACCAAGTCCTGGGAGCTACTGCAGCCTTTGCCTTCTGGGCGTAGGATATGCTTGGGTGTGACGAGCCTCTCGTCATATATTATATTATATTTATATATATATATATATATATATATATATATATATATATATATATATATATATATATATATATATATATATATATATAGATAGATAGATAGATAGATAGATAGATAGATAGATAGATAGATAGATAGATAGATAGATAGATAGATAGATAGATAGATAGATAGATAGATAGATAGATAGATAGATAGATAGATAGATAGATAGATAGATAGATAGATAGATAGATAGATAGATAGATAGATAGATAGATAGATAGATAGATAGATAGATAGATAGATAGATAGATAGATAGATAGATAGATAGATAGATAGATAGATAGATAGATAGATAGATAGATAGATAGATAGATAGATAGATAGATAGATAGATAGATAGATAGATAGATAGATAGATAGATAGATAGATAGATAGATAGATAGATAGATAGATAGATAGATAGATAGATAGATAGATAGATAGATAGATAGATAGATAGATAGATAGATAGATAGATAGATAGATAGATAGATAGATAGATAGATAGATAGATAGATAGATAGATAGATAGATAGATAGATAGATAGATAGATAGATAGATAGATAGATAGATAGATAGATAGATAGATAGATAGATAGATAGATAGATAGATAGATAGATAGATAGATAGATAGATAGATAGATAGATAGATAGATAGATAGATAGATAGATAGATAGATAGATAGATAGATAGATAGATAGATAGATAGATAGATAGATAGATAGATAGATAGATAGATAGATAGATAGATAGATAGATAGATAGATAGATAGATAGATAGATAGATAGATAGATAGATAGATAGATAGATAGATAGATAGATAGATAGATAGATAGATAGATAGATAGATAGATAGATAGATAGATAGATAGATAGATAGATAGATAGATAGATAGATAGATAGATAGATAGATAGATAGATAGATAGATAGATAGATAGATAGATAGATAGATAGATAGATAGATAGATAGATAGATAGATAGATAGATAGATAGATAGATAGATAGATAGATAGATAGATAGATAGATAGATAGATAGATAGATAGATAGATAGATAGATAGATAGATAGATAGATAGATAGATAGATAGATAGATAGATAGATAGATAGATAGATAGATAGATAGATAGATATAGATAGATAGATAGATAGATAGATAGATAGATAGATAGATAGATAGATAGATAGATAGATAGATAGATAGATAGATAGATAGATAGATAGATAGATAGATAGATAGATAGATAGATAGATAGATAGATAGATAGATAGATAGATAGATAGATAGATAGATAGATAGATAGATAGATAGATAGATAGATAGATAGATAGATAGATAGATAGATAGATAGATAGATAGATAGATAGATAGATAGATAGATAGATAGATAGATAGATAGATAGATAGATAGATAGATAGATAGATAGATAGATAGATAGATAGATAGATAGATAGATAGATAGATAGATAGATAGATAGATAGATAGATAGATAGATAGATAGATAGATAGATAGATAGATAGATAGATAGATAGATAGATAGATAGATAGATAGATAGATAGATAGATAGATAGATAGATAGATAGATAGATAGATAGATAGATAGATAGATAGATAGATAGATAGATAGATAGATAGATAGATAGATAGATAGATAGATAGATAGATAGATAGATAGATAGATAGATAGATAGATAGATAGATAGATAGATAGATAGATAGATAGATAGATAGATAGATAGATAGATAGATAGATAGATAGATAGATAGATAGATAGATAGATAGATAGATAGATAGATAGATAGATAGATAGATAGATAGATAGATAGATAGATAGATAGATAGATAGATAGATAGATAGATAGATAGATAGATAGATAGATAGATAGATAGATAGATAGATAGATAGATAGATAGATAGATAGATAGATAGATAGATAGATAGATAGATAGATAGATAGATAGATAGATAGATAGATAGATAGATAGATAGATAGATAGATAGATAGATAGATAGATAGATAGATAGATAGATAGATAGATAGATAGATAGATAGATAGATAGATAGATAGATAGATAGATAGATAGATAGATAGATAGATAGATAGATAGATAGATAGATAGATAGATAGATAGATAGATAGATAGATAGATAGATAGATAGATAGATAGATAGATAGATAGATAGATAGATAGATAGATAGATAGATAGATAGATAGATAGATAGATAGATAGATAGATAGATAGATAGATAGATAGATAGATAGATAGATAGATAGATAGATAGATAGATAGATAGATAGATAGATAGATAGATAGATAGATAGATAGATAGATAGATAGATAGATAGATAGATAGATAGATAGATAGATAGATAGATAGATAGATAGATAGATAGATAGATAGATAGATAGATAGATAGATAGATAGATAGATAGATAGATAGATAGATAGATAGATAGATAGATAGATAGATAGATAGATAGATAGATAGATAGATAGATAGATAGATAGATAGATAGATAGATAGATAGATAGATAGATAGATAGATAGATAGATAGATAGATAGATAGATAGATAGATAGATAGATAGATAGATAGATAGATAGATAGATAGATAGATAGATAGATAGATAGATAGATAGATAGATAGATAGATAGATAGATAGATAGATAGATAGATAGATAGATAGATAGATAGATAGATAGATAGATAGATAGATAGATAGATAGATAGATAGATAGATAGATAGATAGATAGATAGATAGATAGATAGATAGATAGATAGATAGATAGATATATATATATATATATATATATATATATATATATATATATATATATATATATATATATATATATATATATATATATATATATATATATATATATATATATATATATATATATATATATATATATATATATATATATATATATATATATATATATATATATATATATATATATATATATATATATATATATATATATATATATATATATATATATATATATATATATATATATATATATATATATATATATATATATATATATATATATATATATATATATATATATATATATATATATATATATATATATATATATATATATATATATATATATATATATATATATATATATATATATATATATATATATATATATATATATATATATATATATATATATATATATATATATATATATATATATATATATATATATATATATATATATATATATATATATATATATATATATATATATATATATATATATATATATATATATATATATATATATATATATATATATATATATATATATATATATATATATATATATATATATATATATATATATATATATATATATATATATATATATATATATATATATATATATATATATATATATATATATATATATATATATATATATATATATATATATATATATATATATATATATATATATATATATAAATTATATTCCCCGAGCCTCTCTGAAAGAGACATTTCTCGTCGCTTTAATCGAGTTGATTTCTTTCTCTCTTGCAAGTGCCGGGCATGACCTATCGAAGGACGTGTGCGTGTTCTGTGCCTCTTTGCAGTTTACGCACCGGTATGTGGTCGCACCACAGTCATCATCGGTGTGCGCTGTGGAGGCACACTTCGCGCAAGTTGGGCGGTTATGGCAGTAGGTTCTTGTATGCCCAAAACGCTGGCACCGAAAGCATCTCATGGTATTTGGGGTGTAGGGCCGAACCTTGACCCGTGGCATCTCATGGGATTTGGGGTGTATGTAGGGTCGAACCTTGACCCGTACATAGCCCACCGTCACTTCACTTGGGAGGTCAGTACTGTTGAAAGTGAGCATAACAGTGTTCGTTGCTGTGATTTCATTCCCTCGCCTTGCCTTGATCTTGAATGCACCCACCACACCGGAGGACGACAGGCCCTCGACGATTTTAGTCTCGGTGGTGTCTTTCAAATCATAGCAGGTGATCACACCCTTAGAAGAGTTTTGTGTTTTATGTAGGGACACAGATATCGCTATGGTGGCGTTTGCCCTTCTACCCTGCTCCGGATAGAGTAAGAAAAGGTGGTCAACGTCAAAGCTCTCCTGGCATCATCCTCTTTAGCGAATTCTACCTCAAGGGAGCCATCTCGCAATGCGTCGCACATCAGGATCTTTCCCATCTTGTCGCAGCCTTCTCGCTGCTGGAAGGGCGAGAGCGAGGTCAGCTTTTTCGTCTCTGAGGTGAGGACGAGGATGCGGGGGCGGGGAGTGTTCTCTCCGCGACCACTTGAAGTTGCTACTTCCTCATTCCGCTGCACTGGGGGAGAATGGGAGTAGGCCTCCTGCAGCAGTGAGATGCCGCCACCAAGAAGGCCGCTTCGTCCCTCTACCGAGACGTGGGGACGGTCGTCGTTGGTTGCAGTGGATGGGCGAGGGGCGGCCGGATGGGCGAGGGGCGGCCGAAGCCGTGGTTAGTGGGTTTGGGTTTGAGGTATCCATGGCAATCGATTGGTCTCTGCCCAGTCCCCGCCGACGCTTGGCCACGGCGCCGCTACAAGGCCTAGGGCTGGGGAGTGGGCTGTACGGGGCTCGACGACGCCCTCCCAGAGAGAGAGAGAGAGACTCACCACCCCCTCCGCTTGGACACCGTCTCCTCCCTTGACGCCTTAAGCCGAGACGCCACCCGGGGCAGCGGGAAAGCCAACCCACCGCCGCCGGACGGGTGCCTACACTCGCCCCACGGCAGCGAGACAGCCAAGCCACGGCCCCCGGCAGCAGCACCGACGGAGAAGCTTATCAGTGCGGCGCCTCACTGAGTGTCCCGCCCTTCCGGAAATCCAGGCCAAAGAGGAGTGTTGCCACGCTACCACGACTAGCCCACGCGGTAGGTGGCTCAGCCTCCAGGACCCCTTCATCCCGGGGTTCGGGTCGACGCGCTTAGTCGCAGAAAAGCCTTGTCGATGTAAAAAGCCAAACGCTCCCTGTCACATCACAGTAGTTGCTAGGACAATATACATAATGAACGTAAGAAGCCTATTCGGGTCGGGTGACTAGCACCCGACCGTCAAACACCGCAGAGGGAGAAGGCTTCAGCGGGGACGCCCAGTAAACTGAGTGGGAGAGGGGGGCAGTTCAGGACTTGTTACGGGGGTTGCAAAAATGGACTGGGACTGGACCGGGAGGTGTGTGATGGGGGATGGAGGAAGGGGTTTAGCTGGGACCCGCGGGGGCGCTAATCCCCTTACATCAACCGAAGCCGATGTCCCTGCGGGTATAAGTGCAATACAGATGAAGGCTGAGGAGGCAAGACGCACAATAAACTAGCCCTGAGACGATAATGACCACACGCCAATGCCAACGAATGGTAAGAGCAAGTGGCCACCCGTGATGTCAAAAGACGCGCAACTAAAAACCCCTCTCCCTGAGACGCCTACTACCACGGCATCCCTGCCATATCTGATGTTACTACTGCTGGGCTACAGTCACTGCCACCGAGACACTGACCTTCCCGTCTAGGGCGTCTGAGACACTGACCTTCCCGTCTAGGTCACCCCTGCCACCGAGACACTGACCTTCCCGTCTAGGGCGTCTGAGACACTGACCTTCCCGTCTAGGTCGCCCCTGCCACCGAGACACTGACCTTCCCGTCCAGGGCGTCTGAGACACTGACCTTCCCGTCTAGGTCACCCCTGCCACCGAGACACTGACCTTCCCGTCCATCGAGACACTGACCTTCCCGTCTAGGTCACCCCTGCCACCGAGACACTGACCTTCCCGTCCACCGAGACACTGACCTTCCCGTATAGGTCACCCCTGCCACCGAGACACTGACCTTCCCGTCCACCGAGACACTGACCTTCCCGTCCAGGGCGTCTGAGACACTGACCTTCCCGTCTAGGTCACCCCTGCCACCGAGACACTGACCTTCCCGTCCACCGAGACACTGACCTTCCCGTATAGGTCACCCCTGCCACCGAGACACTGACCTTCCCGTCCAGGGCGTCTGAGACACTGACCTTCCCGTCTAGGTCGCCCCTAACGCTGAGACACTGACCTTCCCGTCTAGTTCGCCTCTGCCACCGAGACACTAACCTTCCCGTCCACCGAGACACAGACCTTCCCGTCCAGGGCGTCTGAGACACTGACCTTCCCGTCTAGGTCGCCCCTGCCACCGAGACACTGACCTTCCCGTCTAGGTCACCCCTGCCACCGAGACACTGACCTTCCCGTTTAGGTCGCCCCTGACGCTGAGACACTGACCTTCCCGTCAAGGGTCTCCTCTGCCACCGAGACACTGACCTTCCGTCTAGAGCGTCGGCGCGCTGTACTGACCTTCCCGTCTAGGGCGTCTGAGACACTGACCTTCCCGTCCAGGGCGTCTGAGACGCTGACCTTCCCGTCCAGGGCGTCTGAGACACTGACCGTCCCGTCTAGGGCGTCTGAGACACTGACCTTCCCGTCCAGGGCGTCTGAGACACTGACCTTCCCGTCTGGGGCGTCTGAGACACTGACCTTCCCGTCCAGGGCGTCTTGAGACACTGACCTTCCCGTCTAGGGCGTCTGAGACGCTGACCTTCCCGTCCAGGGCGTCTGAGACACTGACTTTCCCGTCCAGGGCGTCTGAGACGCTGACCTTCCCGTCCAGGGCGTCTGAGACACTGACCTTCCCGTCTAGGGCGTCTGAGTCACTGACCTTCCCGTCCAGGGCGTCTGAGACACTGACCTTCCCGTCCAGGGCGTCTGAGACGCTGACCTTCCCGTCTAGGGCGTCTGAGACACTGACCTTCCCGTCCAGGGCGTCTGAGACACTGACCTTCCCGTCCAGGGCGTCTGAGACGCTGACCTTCCCGTCCAGGGCGTCTGAGACGCTGACCTTCCCGTCTAGGGCATCTGAGACACCGACCTTCCCGTCTGGGGCGTCTGAGACACTGACCTTCCCGTCTAGGGCGTCTGAGACACTGACCTTCCCGTCCAGGGCGTCGGCGCGCTGTACTGACCTTCCCGTCTAGGGCGTCTGAGACACTGACCTTCCCGTCCAGGGCGTCTGAGACGCTGACCTTCCCGTCTAGGGCGTCTGAGACACTGACCTTCCCGTCCAGGGCGTCTGAGACACTGACCTTCCCGTCCAGGGCGTCTGAGACGCTGACCTTCCCGTCCAGGGCGTCTGAGACGCTGACCTTCCCGTCTAGGGCGTCTGAGACACCGACCTTCCCGTCTGGGGCGTCTGAGACACTGACCTTCCCGTCTAGGGCGTCTGAGACACTGACCTTCCCGTCCAGGGCGTCGGCGCGCTGTACTGACCTTCCCGTCTAGGGCGTCTGAGACACTGACCTTCCCGTCTAGGGCGTCTGAGACATTGACCTTCCCGTCTAGGGCGTCTGAGACATTGACCTTCCCGTCTAGGGCGTCTGAGACACTGACCTTCCCGTCTAGGGCGTCTGAGACACTGACCCCGTCTAGGGCGTCTGAGACATTGACCTTCCCGTCTAGGGCGTCTGAGACACTGACCTTCCCGTCTAGGGCGTCTGAGACGCTGACCTTCCCGTCCAGGGCGTCTGAGACACTGACCCCGTCTAGGGCGTCTGAGACATTGACCTTCCCGTCTAGGGCGTCTGAGACACTGACCTTCCCGTCTAGGGCGTCGGCGCGCTGTACTGACCTTCCCGTCTAGGGCGTCTGAGACACTGACCTTCCCGTCTGGGGCGTCTGAGACACTGACCTTCCCGTCCAGGGCGTCTGAGACACTGACCTTCCCGTCCAGGGCGTCTGAGACACTGACCTTCCCGTACAGGGCGTCTGAGACACTGACCTTCCCGTCCAGGGCGTCGGCGCGCTGTTTCTGACAGTTGAAGATGAATGTATCGAACACCGGAACAAACAGCGAGTCCCAGAGATAGACCAGGTAGGTGTCGGTGAACTCGAACCGGTCAGGGTGCTGCTCCACCAGCTGATGAACACAGTCCAGCAACAGCAGGAACACCGGACTCTGGACAAACAAAAACCACGCGTTATTTACACCGTTACTGACACTAGCATATATGGTTGTCTTTAAACTATGCTGCTGCTATTCCAGATCAACCTATAAGGTCTCTCATGCATATTCTAGGCTAAAATATACGTTAAAATTAAGTTTAGGAGCAAAACATGTGCAACACCGAACAGTAGTAAAGACTGTCAGCAAGATAGAGAATGATTTATCCCAAAAGTAAGAATTAGGGTACACGGCGTGTTCAGTACCTTATCGTGTGAGCCGAGCCTGACCTTTTTCCCGTCGGGTGTGTGTAGTACGAGTCCAATCCGCTCCTGGAAGGGGTGACCGAGCAGCACCCACTCGCGCTGTACGAGCCGCTCGAACCCTGCCCGGGTACGGCAGCCAGGGTCCAGCAGGAGCTGAGCCAGGCAGGATACAACCGCCGTCAGGTCACGGCCGCTCGACTCTGAGGACAGGGCGGACGGGTCAGGTCAGGTCAGGTCATGCCAGGCCACGGCCGCTCCACTCTGTTGGCAGGTCAGAGCAGATCAGGACAGGTCAGGGCAGGGCAGGGCAGGGCGGGGCGGGGCAGGGCAGAGCAGGGTATGTCAAGTCAGGTCAGGAGGTCAGGTCAGGTCAGATCAGGACAAGACAGGTCAGGTCAGATCAGGTCCCAGCCGCTCCACTCTGAGGACAGGTCAGGACACAGGTCAGGACACAGGTCAGGACACAGGTCAGGACACAGGTCAGGACACAGGTCAGGACACAGGTCAGGACACAGGTCAGGTCAGGACAGGACAGGACAGGTCAGGACAGGTCAGGACAGGTCAGGACAGATCAGGACAGGTCAGGACAGGTCAGGACAGGTCAGGACAGGTCAGGACAGGTCAGGACAGGTCAGGACAGGTTCGACCGCTCGACTCTTCAGACGAGGCGGCGCGGGTTGAAGCCATTTGAATCGACATAAACAGGGCAGGCACAATCAATCAAAGAGCAAGAAATCTTCCGCGCCGAACCGAGCATAAAATGGCGTGCAATGGGTCATGTACGGGTCGTACCTTTGAGCACACAGGCGGCGCCGGTGCCGTTCACGATGTTGACGCAGTCCCGCGCCGCGGTCAGACAGCGAGAGACAAACGTCAGCCAGCGGCAGCCACCCAGCTGGCCCAGGAACCGGCCGTCGGTCGCCTCGAACGCCTGCATACTGTCTGCCGAGACAGGCGCACCCCAATACAATCAGCCAGTGAGGCGCACCCCAATACAAGACTGTCAGCCAGTGAGGCGCACCCCAATACAAGACTGTCAGCCAGTGAGGCGCACCCCAATACAAGACTGTCAGCCAGTGAGGCGCACCCCAATACAAGACTGTCAGCCAGTGAGGCGCACCCCAATACAAGACTGTCAGCCAGTGAGGCGCACCCCAATACAAGACTGTCAGCCAGTGAGGCGCACCCCAATACAAGACTGTCAGCCAGTGAGGCGCACCCCAATACAAGACTGTCAGCCAGTGAGGCGCACCCCAATACCAGACTGTCAGCCAGTGAGGCGCACCCCAATACAAGACTGTCAGCCAGTGAGGCGCACCCCAAAACAAGACCGTCAGCCAGTGAACGTGAAGCGCACCCCAATGCAAGACTGTCAGCCAGTGAGGCGCACCCCAATACAAGACTGTCAGCCAGTGAGGCGCACCCCAATACAAGACTGTCAGCCAGTGAGGCACACCCCAATACAAGACTGTCAGCCAGTGAGGCACACCCCAATACAAGACTGTCAGCCAGTGAGGCGCACCCCAATACAAGACTGTCAGCCAGTGAGGCGCACCCCAATACAAGACTATCGCCAGTGAGGCGCACTCCAATACAAGACTGTCTGCCGAGACAGGCGCACCCCAATACAAGACTGCCAGTCAGTGAGGCGCACCCCAATACAAGACTGTCAGCCAGTGAAGCGCACCCCAATACAAGACCGTCAGCCGAGACAGGCGCACCCCAATACGAGACTGTCAGCCAGTGAGGCGCACCCCAATACAAGACTGTCAACCAGTGAGGCGCACCCCAATACAAGACTGTCTGCCAAGACAGGCACACCCCAATACAAGACTGTCTGCCGAGACAGGCGCACCCCAATACAAGACTGTCAGCCAGTGAGGCGCACCCCAATACAAGACTGTCTGCCAGTGAGGCGCACCCCAATACAAGACTGTCGGCAGAGACAGGCGCACCCCAATACAAAACTGTCAGCCAAGACAGGCACACCCCAATACGAGACTGTCAGCCAGTGAGGCACACCCCAATACAAGACTGTCCGCCAGTGAGGCGCACCCCAATACAAGACTGTCAGCCAGTGAGGCGCACCCCAATACAAGACCGTCAGCCGAGACAGGCGCACCCCAATACAAGACTGTCAGTCAGTGAAGCGCACCCCAATACAAGACTGTCAGCCAGTGAGGCGCACCCCAATACAAGACTGTCAGCCAGTGAGGCGCACCCCAATACAAGACCGTCAGCCGAGACAGGCGCACCCCAACACGAGACTGTCAGCCAGTGAGGCGCACCCCAATACAAGACTGTCAGCCAGTGAGGCGCACCCCAATACAAGACTGTCAACCAGTGAGGCGCACCCCAATACGAGACTGTCAGCCAGTGAGGCGCACCCCAATACAAGACTGTCAACCAGTGAGGCGCACCCCAATACAAGACTGTCAGCCAGTGAGGCGCACCCCAATACAAGACCGTCAGCCGAGACAGGCGCACCCCAATACGAGACTGTCAGCCAGTGAGGCGCACCCCAATACAAGACTGTCAACCAGTGAGGCGCACCCCAATACAAGACTGTCAACCAGTGAGGCGCACCCCAATACGAGACTGTCAGCCAGTGAGGCGCACCCTAATACGAGACTGTCAGCCGAGACAGGCGCACCCCAATACAAGACCGTCAGCCAGCGAGGCGCACCCCAATACAAGACTGTCAACCAGTGAGGCGCACCCCAATACAAGACTGTCAACCAGTGAGGCGCACCCCAATACGAGACTGTCAGCCAGTGAGGCGCACCCCAATACAAGACCGTCAGCCGAGACAGGCGCACTCCAATACGAGACTGTCAGCCAGTGAGGCGCACCCCAATACAAGACTGTCAACCAGTGAGGCGCACTCCAATACAAGACCGTCAGCCGAGACAGGCGCACCCCAATACGAGACTGTCAGCCAGTGAGGCGCACCCCAATACAAGACCGTCAGCCGAAACAGGCGCACTCCAATACAAGACTGTCAGCCAGTGAGGCGCACCCCAATACAAGACTGTCAACCAGTGAGGCGCACCCCAATACAAGACCGTCAGCCGAGACAGGCGCACCGTAGGACGTTCACCATTGCACACTGCATCGTTGACGAGCTGATAATGAAAATGGGTTTGAGGTCACAAAGGAAAGTGGGCGGTGCAGCGGGGTGTGAATTTCCAGACAATCAAACTTACCAGAGAAGGTCAGCGTTATTACACCATATGTGTGCCTTCACGGTCAAAACCTGTGTCTTAGTAGCATGTCGGTTCGTGAGGGTGATGCGTGCCGTTCCCGGCTGACTGCGGGGTGTGTCTGTTCCGCCTGACTCACCTGGAGAGCAGAGCTGGCGCAGCCTCCAGAAGCTCTCCTGCAGCTCGTCCACCGATGGGCAGACGGCCCCCACGTCTAGCACGGCCGGCGCCAGCTGGAACGGGTGGCAGGCCTGGATGCTGTCCAGCACGCGCTGCTCCTCCATACTGAGAGGCAATGACACGGGAGGGCGTCGGAACACAACGCAGCCTGCAGGCGGCAGCCACCGAGTGAGTGGTGTCAAACACGGAGACGGCAGAGATGGCAGGCGTATAAACACGGAGACGGCAGAGATGGCAGGCGTATAAACACGGAGACGGCAGAGGTGACAGGCGTATAAACACGAAGACGGCAGAGGTGGCAGACGTATAAACACGGAGACGGCAGAGGTGGCAGGCGTATAGAGACGGAGACGGCAGAGGTGGCAGGCGTATAAACACGGAGACGGCAGAAGTGGCAGGCGTATAAACACGAAGACGGCAGAGGTGGCAGGCGTATAAACACGGAGACGGCAGAGGTGGCAGGCGTATAAACACGGAGACGGCAGAGGTGGCAGGCGTATAAACACGGAGACGGCAGAGATGGCAGGCGTATAAACACGGAGACGGCAGAGGTGGCAGGCGTATAGAGACGGAGACGGCAGAGGTGGCAGACGTATAAACACGGAGACGGCAGAGGTGGCAGGCGTATAAACACGGAGACGGCAGAGGTGGCAGGCGTATAAACACGGAGACGGCAGAGGTGGCAGGCGTATAAACACGGAGACGGCAGAGGTGGCAGGCGTATAAACACGGAGACGGCAGAGGTGGCAGGCGTATAAACACGGAGACGGCAGAGGTGGCAGGCGTATAAACACGGAGACGGCAGAGGTGGCAGGCGTATAAACACGGAGACGGCAGAGGTGGCAGACGTATAAACACGGAGACGGCAGAGGTGGCAGACGTATAAACACGGAGACGGCAGAGGTGGCAGGCGTATAAACACGAAGACGGCAGAGGTGGCAGGCGTATAAACACGGAGACGGCAGAGATGGCAGACGTATAAACACGGAGACGGCAGAGATGGCAGGCGTATAAACACGGAGACGGCAGAGATGGCAGGCGTATAAACACGGAGATGACGGCGGCGACAAGCAGGTTATGACGGAATATGCAGCGGCAGATCAGTCACCAGCCCATCACAGGCCGGTGGCATTCGATCGCGGGCATTCAGAGTCAGAGAGTCAGTCACACGTCTTCTGCCCAGACCTCACACCACCTCACACCACCTCACACCACCTCACACCACCTCACTCCACCTCACACCACCTCACTCCACCTCACACCACCTCACATCACATCACGCCACCTCACACCACCTCACACCACCTCACACCACCTCACACCACCTCACACCACCTCACACCACCTCACACCACCTCACACCACCTCACACCACCTCACACCACCTCACACCACCTCACACCACCTCACACCACCTCACACCACCTCACACCACCTCACACCACCTCACACCACCTCACACCACCTCACACCACCTCACACCACCTCACACCACCTCACACCACCTCACACCACCTCACACCACCTCACACCACCTCACACCACCTCACACCACCTCACACCACCTCACACCACCTCACACCACCTCACACCACCTCACACCACCTCACACCACCTCACACCACCTCACACCACCTCATACCACCTCACACCACCTCACACCACCTCACACCACCTCATACCACCTCACACCACCTCACACCACCTCACACCACCTCACACCACCTCACACCACCTCACACCACCTCACACCACCTCACACCACCTCACACCACCTCACACCACCTCACACCACCTCACACCACCTCACACCGTTTCACACTTCCTCCGCAGTCCGCCGTTTCGGTGATCTCACCTCTGTCTCAGCTCCGGGTGTGTGTAGGCCGAGCGGACAATGGCGGCGCCCTCTGCGTTGCCCCAGCACCAGACGGGCGGCCGTCGCTCGCGGAAGTGTCCGCTGGCCGTCACCAGGTCGGCGTCAAACACACCCTTCGGCACCACCAGCACCTGTGGTAGGCTGTAGCAACACCGGCAACCATCAGACGACAGCCGGCAACCATCAGACTACAGCCGGCAACCATCAGACGACAGCCGGCAACCATCAGACGACAGCCGGCAACCATCAGACGACGACAGCCGGCAACCATCAGACGACAGCCGGCAACCATCAGACGACGACAGCCGGCAACCATCAGACGACGACAGCCGGCAACCATCAGACGACGACAGCCGGCAACCATCAGACGACGACAGCCGGCAACCATCAGACGACAGCCGGCAACCATCAGACGACAGCCGGCAACCATCAGACGACAACCGGCAACCATCAGACGACAGCCGGCAACCATCAGACGACAGCCGGCAACCATCAGACGACAGCCGGCAACCATCAGACGACAGCCGGCAACCATCAGACGACAGCCGGCAACCATCAGACGACAGCCGGCAACCATCAGACGACAACCGGCAACCATCAGACGACAGCCGGCAACCATCAGACGACAGCCGGCAACCATCAGACGACGACAGCCGGCAACCATCAGACGACAGCCGGCAACCATCAGACGACAGCCGGCAACCATCAGACGACAGCCGGCAACCGTCAGACGACGACAGCCGGCAACCATCAGACAACAGCCGGCAACCATCAGACGACAGCCGGCAACCATCAGACGACAGCCGGCAACCATCAGACGACAGCCGGCAACCATCAGACGACAGCCGGCAACCATCAGACGACGACAGCCGGCAACCATCAGACGACAGCCGGCAACCATCAGACGACAGCTGGCAACCATCAGACGACAGCCGGCAACCATCAGACGACAGCCGGCGGCAACCATCAGACGACAGCCGGCAACCATCAGACGACAGCCGGCGGCAACCATCAGACGACAGCCGGCAACCATCAGACAACAGCCGGCGGCAGGGCTGCTTAAGCTACGACGAGCAGTATACCGGTTGGTGTGGATTCAGACTCCGGTATGTCCTGGTTTACTGTTTACAGAAGTTCAAGGCTGGGGTAGTAATGGCTGGTTAACGCCGTCCTGTTACAAAAAAAAAATGTCAGACATATGACACATCTGGTACATCTCCCAATACCCACCTGTGAAACAGCAGCTGGTACATCTCCCAATACCCACCTGCGACACATCTGGTACATATCTCAATACCCACCTGCGACACATCTGGTACATCTCCCAATACCCACCTGCGACACATCTGGTACATCTCCCAATACCCACCTGCGACACATCTAGTACATCTCCCAATACCCACCTGTGAAACAGCAGCTGGTACATCTCCCAATACCCACCTGTGAAACAGCAGCTGGTACATCTCCCAATACCCACCTGCGAAACAGCAGCTGGTATGTCTCCCAATACCCACCTGCGACACATCTGGTACATCTCCCAATACCCACCTGCGAAACAGCAGCTGGTATGTCTCCCAATACCCACCTGCGACACATCTGGTACATCTCCCAATACACACCTGCGAAACAGCAGCTGGTATGTCTCCCAATACCCACCTGCGACACATCTCGTACATCTCCCAATACCCACCTGCGAAACAGCAGCTGGTACATCTCTCAATACCCACCTGTGAAACAGCAGCTGGTACATCTCCCAATACCCACCTGCGACACATCTGGTACATCTCCCAATACTCACCTGCGAAACAGCAGCTGGTACATCTCCCAATACCCACCTGTGAAACAGCAGCTGGTATGTCTCCCAATACCCACCTGCGACACATCTGGTACATCTCCCAATACCCACCTGCGACACATCTGGGTACATCTCCCAATACCCACCTGCGAAACAGCAGCTGGTACATCTCCCAATACCCACCTGCGACACATCTGGTATATCTCCCAATACCCACCTGTGACACATCTGGTACATCTCCCAATACCCACCTGCGAAACAGCAGCTGGTACATCTCCCAATACCCACCTGCGACACATCTGGTACATCTCCCAATACCCACCTGCGACACATCTGGTACATCTCCCAATACCCACCTGCGACACATCTGGTATATCTCCCAATACCCACCTGCGACACATCTGGTACATCTCCCAATACCCACCTGCGAAACAGCAGCTGGTACATCTCCCAATACCCACCTGCGAAACAGCAGCTGGTACATCTCCCAATACCCACCTGTGAAACAGCAGCTGGTACATCTCCCAATACCCACCTGCGACACATCTGGTACATCTCCCAATACCCACCTGCGAAACAGCAGCTGGTACATCTCCCAATACCCACCTGTGAAACAGCAGCTGGTATGTCTCCCAATACCCACCTGCGACACATCTGGCACATCTCCCAATACCCACCTGCGACACATCTGGGTACATCTCCCAATACCCACCTGCGAAACAGCAGCTGGTACATCTCCCAATACCCACCTGCGACACATCTGGTATATCTCCCAATACCCACCTGCGACACATCTGGCACATCTCCCAATACCCACCTGCGACACATCTGGTACATCTCCCAATACCCACCTGCGAAACAGCAGCTGGTACATCTCCCAATACCCACCTGCGAAACAGCAGCTGGTATATCTCCCAATACCCACCTGCGACACATCTGGTACATCTCCCAATACCCACCTGCGAAACAGCAGCTGGTATGTCTCCCAATACCCACCTGCGACACATCTGGTACATCTCACAATACCCACCTGCGAAACAGCAGCTGGTATGTCTCCCAATACCCACCTGCGACACATCTGGTACATCTCCCAATACCCACCTGCGAAACAGCAGCTGGTACATCTCCCAATACCAACCTGCGAAACAACAGCTGGTACATCTCCCAATACCCACCTGCGAAACAGCAGCTGGTATGTCTCCCAATACCCACCTGCGACACATCTGGTACATCTCCCAATACCCACCTGCGAAACAGCAGCTGGTATGTCTCCCAATACCCACCTGCGACACATCTGGTACATCTCCCAATACACACCTGCGAAACAGCAGCTGGTATATCTCCCAATACCCACCTGCGAAACATCTGGTACGTCTCCCAATACCCACCTGCGAAACAGCAGCTGGTACATCTCCCAATACCCACCTGTGACACATCTGGTACATCTCCCAATACCCACCTGCGAAACAGCAGCTGGTACATCTCCCAATACCCACCTGCGAAACAGCAGCTGGTACATCTCCCAATACCCACCTGCGACACATCTGGTACATCTCCCAATACCCACCTGCGAAACAGCAGCTGGTATATCTCACAATACCCACCTGCGACACATCTGGTACATCTCCCAATACCCACCTGCGAAACAGCAGCTGGTATATCTCCCAATACCCACCTGCGACACATATGGTACATCTCCCAATACCCACCTGCGAAACAGCAGCTGGTATGTCTCCCAATACCCACCTGCGACACATCTGGTATATCTCCCAATACCCACCTGCGACACATATGGTACATCTCCCAATACCCACCTGCGAAATAGCAGCTGGTACATCTCCCAATACCCACCTGCGACACATCTGGTATATCTCCCAATACCCACCGGCGACACATCTGGTACATCTCCCAATACACACCTGCGAAACAGCAGCTGGTACATCTCCCAATACCCACCTGCGACACATCTGGTACATCTCCCAATACCCACCTGCGCCACATCTGGTACATCTCCCAATAGTGTCCCAAAATGTGTTGATTTGGGTGGGAAATGACACCCAAATGTGAATAATTTTCCACTCTCACTCCCCATTTTATAAATGAATTTTTCACTCCCAAATTATGAATTGTGATATTGATTCTGACTTGTGATATTGGTTCTGACTGGATATCGACTACAAATAGGTACATCATTTCAACGAAAACTACTAGTCTTCATATTCAAAACAGAGATCAATATTGTACCATTTTCTACATAAGTTTCCACTCTCATGGTCTTTTTTGGCTCAAAATTTCCACTCTGACATCCAAGCAAAAATGGAATTTTGGGACACTGTCCCAATACCCACCTGCGAAACAGCAGCTGGTACATCTCCCAATACCCACCTGCGACACATCTGGTACATCTTCCAATATACACCTGCGAAACAGCAGCTGGTACATCTCCCAATACTCACCTGCGAAACAGCAGCTGGTACATCTCCCAATACCCACCTGCGAAACAGCAGCTGGTACATCTCCCAATACCCACCTGTGACACATCTGGTACATCTCCCAATACCCACCTGCGAAACAGCAGCTGGTACATCTCCCAATACCCACCTGCGAAACAGCAGCTGGTACATCTCCCAATACCCACCTGCGAAACAGCAGCTGGTACATCTCCCAATACCCACCTGCGACACATCTGGTACATCTCCCAATACCCACCTGCGACACATCTGGTACATCTCGTTGGCATGGCTGACCCTCCAGCCGATGGTGCCGGTCCTCTCCAACTCTGCCTTCCAGTGGTCGGCCGTGTCCAGCTCTTCGGTCGCCGGCGCCGCCACGGCGTCCGCCCTGCACAGACAGACAGGCAAACAGAGACTAATGTAACACAGCTACGGCCGAGAACAGACAAACAGAGTATAATGTAGCACAGCTACGGCCGAGAACAGACAAACAGAGTATAATGTAACACAGCTACGGCGGAGAACAGACAAACAGAGTCTAATGTAACACAGCTACGGCGGAGAACAGTCAAAACTGAGTCTAATGTAACACAGCTACGGCGGAGAACAGACAAACAGAGTCTAATGTAACACAGCTACGGCGGAGAACAGACAAACAGAGTATAATGTAACACAGCTACGGCGGAGAACAGACAAACAGAGTCTAATGTAACACGGCTACGGCGGAGAACAGACAAACAGTCTAATGTAACAACTACGGCGGAGAACAGACAAACAGAGTATAATGTAACACAGCTACGGCGGAGAACAGTCAAAACTGAGTCTAATGTAACACAGCTACGGCGGAGAACAGACAAACAGAGTCTAATGTAACACAGCTACGGCGGAGAACAGACAAACAGAGTATAATGTAACACAGCTACGGCCGAGAACAGACAAACAGAGTCTAATGTAACACAGCTACGGCGGGGAACAGACAAACAGAGTCTAATGTAGCACAGCTACGGCCGAGAACAGACAAACAGAGTCTAATGTAACACAGCTACGGCCGAGAACAGACAAACAGAGTCTAATGTAACACAGCTACGGCGGAGAACAGACAAACAGAGTCTAATGTAACACAGCTACGGCGGAGAACAGTCAAAACTGAGTCTAATGTAACACAGCTACGGCGGAGAACAGACAAACAGAGTCTAATGTAACACAGCTACGGCGGAGAACAGACAAACAGAGTATAATGTAACACAGCTACGGCGGAGAACAGACAAACAGAGTCTAATGTAACACGGCTACGGCGGAGAACAGACAAACAGTCTAATGTAACAGCTACGGCGGAGAACAGACAAACAGAGTATAATGTAACACATCTACGGCGGAGAACAGACAAACAGAGTATAATGTAACACAGCTACGGCGGAGAACAGACAAACAGAGTCTAATGTAACACAGCTACGGCGGAGAACAGACAAACAGAGTCTAATGTAACACAGCTACGGCGGAGAACAGACAAACAGAGTATAATGTAACAACTACGGCGGAGAACAGACAAACAGAGACTAATGTAACACAGCTACGGCGGAGAACAGACAAACAGAGTCTAATGTAACACAGCTACGGCGGAGAACAGTCAAAACTGAGTCTAATGTAACACAGCTACGGCGGAGAACAGACAAACAGAGTCTAATGTAACACAGCTACGGCGGAGAACAGACAAACAGAGACTAATGTAACACGGCTACGGCGGAGAACAGACAAACAGTCTAATGTAACAGCTACGGCGGAGAACAGACAAACAGAGTATAATGTAACACAGCTACGGCCGAGAACAGACAAACAGAGTATAATGTAACACAGCTACGGCGGAGAACAGACAAACAGAGTCTAATGTAACACAGCTACGGCCGAGAACAGACAAACAGAGACTAATGTAACACAGCTACGGCGGAGAACAGACAAACAGTCTAATGTAACAGCTACGGCGGAGAACAGACAAACAGAGTATAATGTAACACAGCTACGGCCGAGAACAGACAAACAGAGTATAATGTAACACAGCTACGGCGGAGAACAGACAAACAGAGTAAAATGTAACACAGCTACGGCCGAGAACAGACAAACAGAGTATAATGTAGCACAGCTACGGCGGAGAACAGACAAACAGAGTCTAATGTAGCACAGCTACGGCCGAGAACAGACAAACAGAGTCTAATGTAACACAGCTACGGCGGAGAGCAGACAAACAGAGTATAATGTAACACAGCTACGGCGGAGAACAGACAAACAGAGTCTAATGTAACACAGCTACGGCCGAGAACAGACAAACAGAGTTTAATGTAACACAGCTACGGCGGAGACCAGTCAAAACTGAGTCTAATGTAACACAGCTACGGCGGAGAACAGACAAACAGAGTCTAATGTAACAGCTACGGCGGAGAACAGACAAACAGAGACTAATGTAACACAGCTACGGCGGAGAACAGACAAACAGAGTATAATGTAACACAGCTACGGCCGAGAACAGACAAACAGAGTCTAATGTAACACAGCTACGGCGGAGAACAGTCAAAACTGAGTTTAATGTAACACAGCTACGGCGGAGAACAGACAAACAGAGTCTAATGTAACACAGCTACGGCGGAGAACAGACAAACAGAGTATAATGTAACAACTACGGCGGAGAACAGACAAACAGAGACTAATGTAACACAGCTACGGCGGAGAACAGACAAACAGAGTATAATGTAAAACAGCTACGGCGGAGAACAGACAAACAGAGTCTAATGTAACAGCTACGGCCGAGAACAGACAAACAGAGTCTAATGTAACACAGCTACGGCGGAGAACAGTCAAAACTGAGTCTAATGTAACACAGCTACGGCGGAGAACAGACAAACAGAGTATAATGTAACACAGCTACGGCGGAGAACAGACAAACAGAGTCTAATGTAACACAGCTACGGCGGGGAACAGACAAACAGAGTCTAATGTAACACAGCTACGGCGGAGAACAGACAAACAGAGACTAATGTAACACAGCTACGGCGGAGAACAGACAAACAGAGTCTAATGTAACACAGCTACGGCGGAGAACAGACAAACAGAGTATAATGTAACACAGCTACGGCGGAGAACAGACAAACAGAGTCTAATGTAACACAGCTACGGCCGAGAACAGACAAACAGAGTCTAATGTAACAACTACGGCGGAGAACAGACAAACAGAGTCTAATGTAACACAGCTACGGCGGAGAACAGACAAACAGAGTATAATGTAACACAGCTACGGCGGAGAACAGACAAACAGAGTCTAATGTAACACAGCTACGGCCGAGAACAGACAAACAGAGTCTAATGTAACAACTACGGCGGAGAACAGACAAACAGAGTCTAATGTAACACAGCTACGGCGGAGAACAGACAAACAGAGTATAATGTAACACAGCTACGGCCGAGAACAGACAAACAGAGTCTAATGTAACACAGCTACGGCCGAGAACAGACAAACAGAGTCTAATGTAACACAGCTACGGCCGAGAACAGACAAACAGAGTCTAATGTAACACAGCTACGGCGGGGAACAGACAAACAGAGTCTAATGTAACACAGCTACGGCCGAGAACAGACAAACAGAGTCTAATGTAACACAGCTACGGCGGAGAACAGACAAACAGAGTCTAATGTAACACAGCTACGGCGGAGAACAGACAAACAGAGTCTAATGTAACACAGCTACGGCCGAGAACAGACAAACAGAGTCTAATGTAACACAGCTACGGCGGAGAACAGACAAACTGAGTCTAATGTAACACAGCTACGGCCGAGAACAGACAAACAGAGTATAATGTAACACAGCTACGGCCGAGAACAGACAAACAGAGTCTAATGTAACACAGCTACGGCGGAGAACAGACAAACAGAGTCTAATGTAACACAGCTACGGCCGAGAACAGACAAACAGAGTATAATGTAACACAGCTACGGCCGAGAACAGACAAACAGAGTCTAATGTAACACAGCTACGGCGGAGAACAGACAAACTGAGTCTAATGTAACACAGCTACGGCCGAGAACAGACAAACAGAGTATAATGTAACACAGCTACGGCCGAGAACAGACAAACAGAGTCTAATGTAACACAGCTACGGCGGAGAGCAGACAAACAGAGTCTAATGTAACACAGCTACGGCCGAGAACAGACAAACAGAGTCTAATGTAACACAGCTACGGCCGAGAGCAACGACGTGGTACTTAGGCAGTGATGAGCAATGCAATAAAACAATGATCCCAGTCTTATTACGTATTAGTTCTGACAGTGACATGGCAGTCTTGAATTGCACCACCAATGTCCCCCTGGCTGTGACCTATTTCCCTTCCCACGCACTCCCCTCGCTGCTCAGCAGAGACATACCGGCGCCATATCGGACCAGCAGCAGCAGAGAGCCAGAGTTCCATATCGGACCAGCAGCAGCAGAGGGCCAGAGTTCCATATCGGACCAGCAGCAGCAGAGAGCCAGAGTTACATATCGGACCAGCAGCAGCAGAGAGCCAGAGTTCCATATCGGACCAGCAGCAGCAGAGAGCCAGAGTTCCATATCGGACCAGCAGCAGCAGAGAGCCAGAGTCCCATATCGGACCAGCAGCAGCAGAGAGCCAGAGTCCCATATCGGACCAGCAGCAGCAGAGAGCCAGAGTTCCATATCGGACCAGCAGCAGCAGAGAGCCAGAGTTCCATATCGGACCAGCAGCAGCAGAGAGCCAGAGTCCCATATCGGACCAGCAGCAGCAGAGAGACAGAGTTCCATATCGGACCAGCAGCAGCAGAGAGCCAGAGTCCCATATCGGACCAGCAGCAGCAGAGAGACAGAGTTCCATATCGGACCAGCAGCAGCAGAGAGCCAGAGTTCCATATCGGACCAGCAGCAGCAGAGAGCCAGAGTCCCATATCGGACCAGCAGCAGCAGAGAGCCAGAGTTCCATATCGGACCAGCAGCAGCAGAGAGCCAGAGTTCCATATCGGACCAGCAGCAGCAGAGAGCCAGAGTTCCATATCGGACCAGCAGCAGCAGAGAGCCAGAGTTCCATATCAGACCAGCAGCAGCAGAGAGCCAGAGTGCCATATCGGACCAGCAGCAGCAGAGAGACAGAGTTCCATATCGGACCAGCAGCAGCAGAGAGCCAGAGTTCCATATCGGACCAGCAGCAGCAGAGAGCCAGAGTTCCATATCGGACCAGCAGCAGCAGAGAGCCAGAGTGCCATAGCGGACCACTGACTAACCGGTAGTGAAAGGCGAACAGCTGTCCGACTACGGGCGGGTAGCAGAGGCAGAGCAGAGCGTTCGTCACGGCCAGGTCCTCGTTAACGCTCGATAGACTGTAGCTGAACGTCAGTAGACGGAAATCCTGCACAGGCAGAGATGGCGGTGGTCAGGTACGAGGTTGGGCGCGGGTAACAGCCGGGTTTACAGGCGGCAGGCATACATTCCGAGGGGAGATGTACACTGCTGGAGATTCACCGTTTGAAGTCGCTTCATAAAGTGGTGGGCATTCACAGATTCACTTGTAGTAGGCAAGCATATTGGGAGGAAGCTAGCTAGATTCAAAAACCGACATACATACATTCCTGGCCGAGCGCCTGATTATGGCGGCCGCCACGTCTCGCGCTCCGTTCTTTTAGTCATGTCATGCCGTGTTCCAGCCAGTATCCGGCCACCAGTTTAATCTCTTACCGTGTTTTTCCGGACTGCGGTTTCAGTGATGTGATTTGTGTGTAGATTCTCCAAGGATTCGTCGCTTTTATATGTTGTTTACATTGCCAACGACCCATCGCCAACGGGTCACGTTCGAACGAACCACCTTCTACCGGTTTCGGGAGAGCACACTGCTTCACGAGACCAATCAGACCCCGAGTTCCGTCACCTACCGACTCTACTGAAAGTCGTGGATCAGTGCTGTGGCGGCGCCGCCGGCGGCGGGACCGGGTCAGCTGCGCAATGGCGGATCTAGACACCGCCGAGGGAGGCGGGCGGGCCGCCGTCTGCGGGAGCGCCGCGCCGGGCCGCAGTTCGGGAGCCGTATCTGTCGCCGGCGGCCTAACTATGACCGCGCTCTTATCCACCTGCGGTGCGACTCTGTGTCAGAGCCTGCCACTGACGTCAGCGGCAGCTCTCCGGCCCGTCCCTGCCACCGCCTATGCGACCTGGGCCCCAGCTGCGGGTCGGCGCCAGCCGCCCGCTCTCCCCGCTCTCCCAGCCTCTACCCACTGCTGCCGGAGCTAAGGCGCCGGGCCGCTCGCCGGGCCGCCAGCTGTCCGGCCGGCCGCGGCGCCGCGGCTACATCGGCCGGTCGGCCGCGCGGCGTAGCGCAGCCAGATCGGAGACCAATCACGGTCCATGTCACCTCGGACCGACCACCGAGAGGGTCTGGAGGTGAAGCTCCCCGTCCTCCATCGACGCTGGTGACACCTCCCAGACTGACGACACATGACACCAAGCGGCTCCAGCAGAAGGCACCAGGTGCTGCCGGCTCCGGCGGCTCCGGTGCTGTGAGCGGACAGCCACGAATAGTCCTGGAGCTCCTGAATGTACAGTCTCTCCTCCCGAAGCTCCCCGACATCAGAGCTGAGTTATCCCAGCGTGATGCAGACATCCACTGTTTCACTGAGACTAATCTGAAGGCCGGCACACCTGACCGACTGATTAGTCTCCCTGGGTACCGATTATTCCGGAGTGACAGAAAAATCGGCCGTAAGAAGTCTGGTGGAGGTGTTGCGATCTACATTCGGGAAAATCTACAAGTCGACAAACTGACTGTCGCCCCGCAGTCGCGCTCTTCCTCACATGTTGAGTCGCTGTGGCTGAAAGTCAAAGTCGACAAGAAGAGAGCAGCCATCATCGGATGCATCTATCGGCCCCCATCAACAACTGCGGCACAGGTCAACAGTGACTATGATGACATAGAAGCGCAGCTGCAGACTGTCATTGCAGCCCACTCATCGCAGAAACTCGTTCTGGCCGGTGACCTGAACTCGGATCCTCAAACAAACCCCTCTGCACACAGACGACTTCTAGAGCTCGAGAACTACGGACTGCATAACCAAGTTCATGACCCCACGTTCTACCGCGGCGATATCCGCTCTGTGCTGGATGTTGTGCTCATGTCGGGTGAATTATGCGGGGGTAATGTGAAGCCTCAGTGCAGTGTTCAGTTGTGTGACTACACCTCACACCACCGGCGTGTTGTTATCACCACTGTCATTTCACGCACAAGAGTCAAGCCCATGTACCGCACCGGTCGTAATTGGCGTGCGTTAAACCCAGTGGACTTTATCGCTGACGTACGCGCCACCGACTGGACCACAGTGGTCAGGCAGGACGATTCGTGCGAACGGCAGTGGGAACGTTTTTCATCTGAGATGAACCGCATTCTGGACCTTCATGTACCCCTCCGCAGGTACCGTGTGTATAATCCATCGCCACCACCTGTCAGTGACGACACACTGGATCTGATGCAGCAACGCAGGGAAGCCAAAAACAGCGGCGACACCGATCTGTACAATCAGCTTAACGCTGTAGTGAAACGGGCCATTAGAGACGACTGCCGTGACACAATCTCGCAGCGCATTATTAACTCACATCCTTCAACGCTGTACCGCCAACTTCAGCCCATCATATCGCCGAAAAGAGGCTCGCCCACACAGCCTGTTGATCTTACACCTGACGACTTGAACACATATTTTACCTCCATCGGCACAGAAACACGTGACAAAGTCATGACACAGTTTACTCAGTCGGGCCGCGAGCCGCTCAGTGTACGATTACCGCGTGTGAATGCTGGCGCCCTGAATATCGTGCCCGTCACCCTGGACCACCTCCAGCGCATCCTATCCTCACTGCCCAACAAATCCTCCAGTGTGGAAGGAGACATTCCTTTAAAAGTATTCAAACTCACCTTTGAAGTCACCGGCCGCTCATTACTTCGTATTATCAACAAAAGCATCGCAACCGAAACTGTTCCTTCTGCTTGGAAAAGTGCTATAGTCATACCTGTGTATAAAAGGAACGATCCGTCATCAGCATCTAACTTCAGACCTATTACTCTCGTCCCTACCATTTGTAAAATAATGGAGAAAATCGTACATCAGCAGCTTGAGCATTATTTGCGGGAGCAATGCCTTTTTAGTAACGATCAGCATGGTTTTATGTGCAATCACTCAACTAGTACCGCTTTATTAACTGTCACTGACGAAATTCTGCATGGTATGGACCGATCTGAAGTAACTCTTTTAACACTTATAGATTTAAGTCGCTGTTTTGATGTTGTCGACCATTCCACTCTTCTCACTAAGCTTCAATTGCTTCAAATCTCGCCTGGATGGTTCAGAAGCTATTTAGAGGGCCACACACAGCGTGTAAGATCTGGAGAAGCATTATCTGGACCCCAAAATATTACGATTGGCACTTTCCAGGGTTCGTGCCTTGGCCCTTTACTTTTCAACATTGCCAGCAACGACCTAACCTGTCATATCCCATCCAACATCAACGGTTTTCGGGTGACAGTGGCGCGATACGCGGATGACACCCAGATCGCCATCACTGGACCGCGCAGCAGGCTGACAGAAATGCAAGCTTCACTTGAGTCTGTCCTCGACACTATGTGTACATGGTTTCTCCAGCATGGCATGATGGTCAATGCAGGAAAGACCGAGCTCATGCTTTGCGGGGACAGACGCCAGCTAAGTCAGATCTCAGAGCCGCCCACTGTGAAATTTATGGATGATTCGCTGCATTGTTCTAATAGTGTTAAAAATATCGGTGTCATCATGGATCCAGTGTTATCTTGGGACCTACATATCAAACATGTAATTGATCGTTGTACTGGTATCCTAGTTGCTCTACTAAACGCTAAACATTTGTTACCCGCCGACGTGCTGCCGCTCATTATTGATGCCTTAGTTTTCTCTCATGTCCGATATTGCGCGCAAGTGTATGCTAGTGCCAACCGTACAACAATCTTAAGGTTGCAGAAAGTGTTAAATTTTGCTGCTAGAGTGATATCAGGTAGGAAAAAATTTGATCATATCTCTGACGTTTTGTTGCAGCTCGATTGGTTCAATGCGGAACAACTCTTAAACTTCAATGACATATGTCTTCTGCATAAGATTTTAGTGACAGGAGAACCTGAAGTTCTGCGTACCTCACTGTCATATAATCATGAGCATACTAGTCGCCGGTCCAGACAATCGCATCATCTATACCTACATCGCGTCACTAATAACCACGGAAAGCGTTCCTTTAAGTACCGAGCCGTCCAGCTGTATAGCAATCATGTCGTGGGCAATGAACTGGCCGGTCTGTCCCTGCGTGCCCTCAAAACCAGCATTCGTGACATTTTAAAGAGTGCTTGATATCTTTTAACCAGCATCATTGTGTCCATGTCCATTGTTTACATTTCAGTCGCTGTTTATTTTTAGATTACCAATTGCATGTGATACTAATGTACTGACGATGGTCTGAGAATAGCCCTTTTATTGTGGATTGACCTGATCTTGTGCAATACAATACAATACAATACATATGTCGTCGGCCTGTCAAACAAGTAACACAGCTAGAGTTACATCATTGAGTGTGATGAGACTGCGCACGTCCTACTGCTGAGACCATTACATGCCTAGTGCCTCCCAGGTGCACTGAGACTGTACACGTCCTACTGCTGAGACCATTACATGCCTAGTGCCCCCCAGGTGCACTGAGACTGCACACGCCCTACTGCTGAGACCATTGCATGCCTAGTGCCCCCCAGGTGCACTGAGACTGTACACGTCCTACTGCTGAGACCATTACATGCCTAGTGCCCCCCAGGTGCACTGAGACTGTACACGTCCTACTGCTGAGACCATTGCATGCCTAGTGCCACCCAGGTGCACTGAGACTGTACACGTCCTACTGCTGAGACCATTACATGCCTAGTGCCCCCCAGGTGCACTGAGACTGTACACGTCCTACTGCTGAGACCATTACATGCCTAGTGCCCCCCAGGTGCACTGAGACTGTACACGTCCTACTGCTGAGACCATTACATGCCTAGTGCCCCCCAGGTGCACTGAGACTGTACACGTCCTACTGCTGAGACCATTACATGCCTAGTGCCCCCCAGGTGCACTGAGACTGTACACGCCCTACTGCTGAGACCATTACATGCCTAGTGCCCCCCAGGTGCACTGAGACTGTACACGTCCTACTGCTGAGACCATTACATGCCTAGTGCCCCCCAGGTGCACTGAGACTGTACACGTCCTACTGCTGAGACCATTGCATGCCTAGTGCCCCCCAGGTGCACTGAGACTGTACACGTCCTACTGCTGAGACCATTACATGTCTAGTGCCCCCCAGGTGCACTGAGACTGTACACGTCCTACTGCTGAGACCATTACATGCCTAGTGCCCCCCAGGTGCACTGAGACTGTACACGTCCTACTGCTGAGACCATTACATGCCTAGTGCCCCCCAGGTGCACTGAGACTGTACACGTCCTACTGCTGAGACCATTACATGCCTAGTGCCCCCCAGGTGCACTGAGACTGTACACGTCCTACTGCTGAGACCATTACATGCCTAGTGCCCCCCAGGTGCACTGAGACTGCACACGTCCTACTGCTGAGACCATTACATGCCTAGTGCCCCCCAGGTGCACTGAGACTGTACACGTCCTACTGCTGAGACCATTACATGCCTAGTGCCCCCCAGGTGCACTGAGACTGTACACGTCCTACTGCTGAGACCATTACATGCCTAGTGCCCCCCAGGTGCACTGAAACTGCACACGTCCTACTGCTGAGACCATTACATGCCTAGTGCCCCCCAGGTGCACACCATTCTCATCACCAGCAAACCGCTGCTGATCACTCTCCACCCGATACCGTACCTTGCAGCGGATCTGGACGCCTTTGATCTTGCCGGCGACGGTGGAGCGCGGCGCCAGCAGGCGTGTCTTGCCGCCCGAGGAGAGCAGCTGGTGGATGGTGTCGACGTTCGCCAGGCTGACCTCGTGCTGACCCAGAAGCAGGCTGCCCCGCTGCTGCAGACAGAATAATTAAACACGACGATCAACTGGCCGTCAATCCACCACAAACAACACAACCCATTTATAAAGCAAGCACATATATCAGAGTTCTGTCCTAGTTGCGGAACCTCGACGATCAATTGACAATTGAGACCAAAGTATAATTAAGATATCTTCAGATATAATATGAGACACACAGTAACTCATCAGCTGTCTCCTGCCTGCACTGGGACTCTTTTTAGACCATTGCTGAACGCTGACCTGCTCGCCAGTGGGCTGTGTGTGATGTACTGACCGTTTTCTCCACATTGTTGCGGTTCTCGACGAAGGCGAGTTTGAAGTTGGTGACGACTAGCCGGCCACGGACGCCCTCCGTCTGCTCGGACAGCGGCAGGTAGAGCAGTACGTCGTTAGCAGTCGCCCTCACCTCCTCTCCAGGCAGCAGAGTCGGCTGCAACCGCGGGTCAACCTGGGCACAGGGTCGGGGTCAGAGAGGTCACAGTGCACACAGCTACAGGTGGGTCACATTGGTGACAGCAGGTCAGAGGGGGTCACACTGGGGACAGCAGGTCAGAGGGGTCAACCTGGGGACAGCAGGTCAGGGGTCAACCTGGGGACAGCAGGTCAGGGGGTCACACTGGGGACAGCAGGTCAGAGGGGTCACACTGGGGACAGCAGGTCAGAGAGGTCAACCTGGGGACAGCAGGTCAGAGGGGTCAACCTGGGGACAGCAGGTCAGAGAGGTCAACCTGGGGACAGCAGGTCAGAGAGGTCAACCTGGGGACAGCAGGTCAGGGGTCAACCTGGGGACAGCAGGTCAGGGGGTCACACTGGGGACAGCAGGTCAGAGAGGTCAACCTGGGGACAGCAGGTCAGAGGGGTCACACTGGGGACAGCAGGCCAGAGAGGTCAACCTGGGGACAGCAGGTCAGAGGGGTCACACTGGGGACAGCAGGTCAGAGAGGTCAACCTGGGGACAGCAGGTCAGAGGGGTCAACCTGGGGACAGCAGGTCAGAGAGGTCAACCTGGGGACAGCAGGTCAGAGGGGTCACACTGGGGACAGCAGGTCAGAGGGGTCAACCTGGGGACAGCAGGTCAGAGGGGTCACACTGGGGACAGCAGGTCAGGGGTCAACCTGGGGACAGCAGGTCAGAGAGGTCAACCTGGGGACAGCAGGTCAGAGAGGTCAACCTGGGGACAGCAGGCCAGAGAGGTCAACTTGGGGACAGCAGGTCAGAGGAGTCACACTGGGGACAGCAGGTCAGAGAGGTCAACCTGGGGACAGCAGGTCAGAGAGGTCAACCTGGGGACAGCAGGCCAGAGAGGTCAACCTGGGGACAGCAGGTCAGAGAGGTCAACCTGGGGACAGCAGGTCAGAGGGGTCAACCTGGGGACAGCAGGTCAGGGGGTCACACTGGGGACAGCAGGTCAGAGAGGTCAACCTGGGGACAGCAGGTCAGAGGGGTCAACCTGGGGACAGCAGGTCAGAGAGGTCAACCTGGGGACAGCAGGCCAGAGAGGTCAACCTGGGGACAGCAGGCCAGAGAGGTCAACCTGGGGACAGCAGGTCAGAGGGGTCAACCTGGGGACAGCAGGTCAGGGGGTCACACTGGGGACAGCAGGTCAGAGAGGTCAACCTGGGGACAGCAGGTCAGAGGGGTCACACTGGGGACAGCAGGTCAGAGGGGTCAACCTGGGGACAGCAGGTCAGAGAGGTCAACCTGGGGACAGCAGGTCAGAGAGGTCACACTGGGGACAGCAGGTCAGAGGGGTCACACTGGGGACAGCAGGTCAGAGAGGTGAACCTGGGGACAGCAGGTCAGAGGGGTCACACTGGGGACAGCAGGTCAGAGGGGTCAACCTGGGGACAGCAGGTTAGGGGGGTCACACTGGGGACAGCAGGTCAGAGGGGTCACACAGAAGGTGACAGTCAGTGGCAGTGGCCGGATGGTGGTCATGGGGGTCAGAGGGGTCACAATGGGGATCACAAAGGTCAGGGAGATTATACTGGGGATGACAAAGGTCAGGGAGATTATACTGGGGATGACAAAGGTCAGGGAGGTTATACTGGGGATGACAAAGGTCAGGGAGATTATACTGGGGATGACAAAGGTCAGGGAGGTTATACTGGGGATGACAAAGGTCAGGGAGGTTATACTGGGGATGACAAAGGTCAGGGAGATTATACTGGGGATGACAAAGGTCAGGGAGATTATACTGGGGATGACAAAGGTCAGGGAGATTATACTGGGGATGACAAAGATCAGGGAGATTATACTGGGGATGACAAAGGTCAGGGAGATTATACTGGGGATGACAAAGGTCAGGCAGATTATACTGGGGATGACAAAGGTCAGGGAGATTATACTGGGGATGACAAAGGTCAGGGAGATTATACTGGGGATGAAAAAGGTCAGGGAGGTTATACTGGGGATGACAAAGGTCAGGGAGGTTATACTGGGGACTGCAGCTGCATATCACACTGGGGATGACAAAGGTCAGGGAGATTATACTGGGGATGACAAAGGTCAGGGAGGTTATACTGGGGATGACAAAGGTCAGGGAGGTTATACTGGGGATGACAAAGGTCAGGGAGGTTATACTGGGGACTGCAGCTGCATATCACACTGGGGATGACAAAGGTCAGGGAGATTATACTGGGGATGACAAAGGTCAGGGAGGTTATACTGGGGATGACACAGGTCAGGGAGATTATACTGGGGATGACAAAGGTCAGGGAGGTTATACTGGGGATGACAAAGGTCAGGGAGATTATACTGGGGATGACAAAGGTCAGGGAGATTATACTGGGGATGACAAAGGTCAGGGAGATTATACTGGGGATGACAAAGGTCAGGGAGATTATACTGGGGATGACAAAGGTCAGGGAGGTTATACTGGGGATGACAAAGGTCGGGGAGATTATACTGGGGATGACAAAGGTCAGGGAGATTATACTGGGGATGACAAAGGTCGGGGAGATTATACTGGGGATGACAAAGGTCAGGGAGGTTATACTGGGGATGACAAAGGTCAGGGAGGTTATACTGGGGATGACAAAGATCAGGGAGGTTATACTGGGATGACTGCAGCTGCATATCACACTGGGGGTGGGGGGGGGGGGCACAGGTCAGATGGGTGACAATGGGGACAGCAGGTCACCGAAAATCAACAAGGTCAACAAAACTGGATATCCAGGAACCCTGTAGGGGCGTAATAGTGGTACTGGCTGTTGGCACCCAGTGTTGGACTTTTCGCTGCTAGCACCCAGTGTTGGACTCTTCGCTGCTGGCACCCAGTGTTGGACTTTCCGTTTCATGACCTGGTCCCGGAGAGTACAAATCCATAGGCAGAGTACAATTTTCTTGTAAGGAAAATTAATATTTGCATTTTTTGCAAAAATTATTTGACTTGGAAAGTAAACAATCCTGATTTGTAATAGATATTAAATCCTTGTGAGGAAAATGTAATTTTATTTGTACTACAATGTCAGTAACATCAGGTGAAAAGAGAAGACATTTCTGGAAAAAAGAGCAAAATTATTTTCACCCAAAAAGTCTTTAAATGGTCAAAATTCCAAGGCACCTGTGAGTCTAATGAGCAAAACAGCTTTACTTTTGCTCTTGGAGGAATGGACCTGGTGGAAAACTACGTTTTTATAATGAATATAGTCCTCACCTTTTGAATGGATGTATTGCCAAGGTCAGGACCCATGCCAAGCAGAGCTTGTTGCACAGGCCCTGGCCTGGTATTATTTAACCTGGAGTCCAACTACAAGTTCATGCATAAATGTTGCACTCTCCAAGGGTTTTGAGTGTGCTGATTCCAAATCTGATACTCATTTGTAGGGCAAATCAACCGTCAAGTCATCCTAACTGATATAGCTGGTGATATAGCTGGTGATATAGCTGGTGATATAGCTGGTGATATAGCTGGTTGATGATCTGCTGGTGCTCCACATTTGGTGCAATGGTTAGGTTAGGTTAGGTTATGACTCATTTGCCACATAAATGGGTATCATATTTGAAATCAGCACATCAAAAACCCTAGAAAATTGAAAATGTATGCATGAACCAGGTTGAACCAGGTATTGGGCTTAGAGTAAAATTTTACCCCTGACCCCTACCATCCAACCAGGCAATTCCTGGCAGCCGGCAGAATTTAGAAGCAAAAGTTTGATGTGCCCAACATACCTGGACACAGCCCATCCTACCTTCTGACGTCACCTAACCTTGGGTGTGAGCGCTGCCACTGGCCGCAGGCCATCACAGCCAGGGACAAATAGAGCGCTGAATCAACTTGAACCCGGCCTGCCACACTGTCACTGTGTAAGCTGTGTCGGGTGAACTATGGTAACCTGGGCCCATTTTTGGAACACTGTACCCAAAAGTGGAAACGCTATTTCCAAAAATGGGTACGCTCGTTCCAAAAATGAGTACGGAAATCGACATTCATGACTAAACATGATCCACACATTGATTGGTGCGTGGACACATTGTGCCAATGACGTCATCAGATTCAGCACCCTTGACTTTATTGATAGCGTGAGCATTAAGAAAATCCAAGGTTTCTTTCAAATTTTATTGAAGATGCACGATCTCAGGGCAGCACATTTTGAACGGAACCATTGAAAGTAAACTACTGGCTCCCTGCCCACTTGAATGTTCACTGTTTACATAGAAACCTGTTCCCAAACATATAAATAAATATATATAACATATAAACTTGCAGCCTTTTCACTAATATTTACCTTACCTTTACTGTTCACAAGTTTTCCCACCATGGTTCCGTTCAAAACGCATGATTTTGCCACCCCAAGATTGTGCAACTTCAATAAAATTTGAAAGAAACCTTGGATTTTCGTAATGCTCACACTATCAATAGTCAAGGGTGCTGAATCTGATGACGTCATTGGCACAATGTATCAACGCACCAATCAATGCATGGATCACATTTAGTCATGAAGGCCGATTTCCATACCCATTTTTGGAACGAGCATACCCATTTTTGGAAGTAATGTTTCTATTTTTGGGTACCATGTTCCAAAAATGGAATGTTCCAAAAATGGAATGTTCCAAAAATGGGTCCAGATTACCATAGTTCACCTGACTCAGGTTAAAAAAAAACAGTGCTCTCCAGACTGAGTTACAGGTCTTACACACTGACACACATTAGTGCAACTGAATCAGTATCATCTACACCCTGATAGCATGGAAGGTCTGTTTGGTTGTGAACAAATATTGGATCTTTACCCTAAAGCCCAAATTAAAATATTATATCACTATCATCAATCATGCGCCTGTATGTGTCAAGATAGGAGAGGAGTCAACCTGGGGACAGCAGGTCAGAGTGGCCACACAAATCAAATACCAGTGCATGCACCTATATATATATACAAATGGCTGATTTTAGCCATAAACCTACCATTAGTTATTAGTTAATCCCTACAATATACCTACCAATCGATAACAAATATCACGTTTAGTAACTATGGATGTCTTCTCAAAGACATTTTGCACTATAACTAATTTTAACTTCAATAATTAATATCTTGCCGCTTCCATCGCCCTGCCTGTCGCCAAACTTTGTTTACATGCCAGCTGACAACCGACCTTGACACAACAAGTATAGACGGCGTTCACGGCGGCCTGGCTATGATGTCACAGAACTTATTTATGCTGTAGGATTAGGTGGAACGGACTAGTAGCCCGCTCGTACGGACTTAATTGGAACGGACTAGTAGACCGCTCAACCAGACTTAATTGGAACGGACTAGTAGGCTGCTTGACCTGACTTAATTGAAACAGACTAGTAGACCGCCCAACCGGACTTAATTAGAACAGACTAGTAGGTCGCTCAACCAGACTTAATTGGAACTGACTAGTAGACTGCCCGACCAGACTTAATGGTGAGTTAGGCTGTTATTATTTGGTGGAATTTCCACTCATAAAATATATGGTCATTGTTCCAATGACGTCATGGACGATCCTTATTTTTTCCTGTGTATCTTCCTGCGTCAACATATCTATCTGCATAGATATGGCGACGATCGTGGTGGACGATCAGTATTTCAGTTGTGACAGCTTCTGGAAATATTTGTTTCAAGTTTAAACATTGTTAGGTAAGATACATTCTAAATAACATAAAAGATACATAATAGTGTCTTGAAAGATGTGTAGTGACCAAATAGTTAAGTTTTGTACACAACTTGTTAAGTAACATCTAAAACGCTGTGGGTTTATGTTCAGTATGACCTACAAATGTGGAACAGCTACATATTAGGTAGCGATTAATAGTTCCTAACCATAATACAAATGCTATTGCATTTTTGAATTGGAATAACAGGTAACATTGGTATCCTTCACTGTATTGCAAGGCCTTACCCCATTACTGACAAATTCATCCAGATCAACGTAGCTTCGAAAACTCTTAGTCATTTTTAGCTTCTTACAGCAAACATGAATGATAGATAACAAATAATTAAACCATACAAATACTCAACCTATCCCGTGATCAAATCGTTATAGTATTTTATCTACCGTGATCGTTATCATCCACGCATTCCAAGCCCTATATTGTTTACATTCTGCTTGATATTTGCAGGCATATATGGCGCAGTAGTTTCGAAATCACGTGTTCATATTTTTCCTCTCAGAAAGTTTCGGCAGCAGCACACTTCCAATAACAGCGCAAAGAATCATGTAACGGAAGTTAGCCCACATTCGGCCTACATTCAGCTCAGCCTAGATTCGGGCTACCATATAATAATAGCCGTTTATTTCGCACCAATACAAAGGTACATATCATGGCTGGTTGCAAACAAACGCAGAGATACACACGCAAACACACGCACGTACAAACATACACACACACACACTCACTAAGAACAACAAAAAAAGCACTGCATGCCACGCAGGGCACAGACAGAGCCTTGTTCAGCAGCGCGACCAGAGGCTAACCAGGGACATATGGTTGTTGGTTACGCTCATGAACAAAGCGCACCAATCGGGAGACAAAAACATTTTATGTCAGGCCCATTGACTGCCCTGAGGTCCATGACCATAAGCTCATGCTCGCGGCGGATCTGCAAATGAGACTCGGCAAGCATACCCTGTCCGCCCCTGTAGCTCAGTGGGAGAGCGCTGGACTTCTGACCTTTCTCGGCATTGGCAGCCCGGGTTCGAGTCGCTTCGGTGCTCGCTATTTGCTTCTGACTGGGATGGCCTGCGGCCGGTGGCAGCGGTCGCACTCAAGGTCAGGTGACGTTAGTGAGCGGGGCGGACCGTGTCCAGGTATGTCGGGCACGTAAAACTTTCGTCTCTAAATTATGCCGGCCAACAGGAATTGCGCGATCGGGTGGTGAGGTCAGGACCTGCGCAACAAGCTCTGCTTAGCGCGGGTCCTGACCTCGGAAATCCATCCATACAAAACATTCGGACTAAAAAATAAAATAAAAAATATATATAAAAATACCATGGTATCCATATGAAAGGAAAACCTTTATTGCCTCATTTCTCCCTAACCAAACAAGCAATAGCGTTTTCAGGGGTATCAATCGAAAGTCCTCATCAGCCCAAAGACAGCCGTGCCGAAAAAATCGACACTTTTCCCATAGGAAGGAAGAAATAGGCAAAACTATATTTTGGGCCTACGAGGGGCCCCTACGATTTTCTTCCAAATCGGCACAGACACTCTTCTCTACGAGGCAAGTAATCTGGCTGAAGAGACCATCATTTGCATTGAAGTCTAAGGGGCCAAAACCCTACTTTCTAAGGGGTGAAATATACTTTCACTGGCACCGACCCCTTAAACTTCAATACAAATTATTGTCTCTTCAGCCAGATTACTTGCCTCGTAGAGAAGAGTGTCTGTGCCTATTTTGAAGAAAATCGTAGGGGCACCCTCCTAGGCCCAAAATATAGTTTTGCCTATAACTTTTGTTCTATGGGAAAAGTGTCGATTTGTTCGGCACGGCTGTCTTTTGGCTGATGAGTGCTTTCGATTGATACCCATTTCGAGCAGTTTCGAAAATAAACTTCGGGGGAAAATGGGGAAAGTAGATTTCACCCCTTAGAAAGTAGGGTTTTAACCCCTTAGACTTCAATGCAAATGATGGTCTCTTCAGCCAGATTACTTGCCTCGTAGAGAAGAGTGTCTGTGCCGATTTTGTAGGGGCCCCTACCAGGGGGCCCCTACGAAAATCGTAGGGGCCCCCTGGTAGGCCCAAAATATAGTTTTGCCTATAACTTTCTTCCTATGGGAAAAGTGTCTTTTTCGGCACGGCTGTCTTTGGGCTGATGAGTACTTTCGATTGATACCCCTGAAAACGCTATTGCTTGTTTGGTTAGGAAGAAATGAGGCAATACAAGTTTTTCCCTATATATGGTAGCCCGAATCTAGGCTGGGCTGAATGTAGGCTGAATGTGGGCTAACTTCCGTTACATAGAAAATCCATCGCCAAACCACGGATTTAATGTAGCGGAAGTTAGGCCTGTTTACTACTCGATCGTTATATATATATAAATCGAAATAGTTCACCTTCAACATGGGGTTTTTAACTGAAATAGCAGTTTTGTATCCCGTGTTGAGAAATCCCTATCTGCAACTGTTCTTGTCTGAAAAGACTCCAGCCGAAGATATTTGACTTTTTGGCGAAGAAATGCGGCGCATATATGATATACCGTACCATCTGAAAGTGCCAGCACTGCACGGAGCATGCGCAGACCAATAACGCACATCATAAACTTAATAATTTACGACCTTCTGTCCTGAATTGGCGCGATGTAGGACCATTTTTGAAAAGAAAAAAGAAACTGTATTAAAAAATATAATAAAATCATGTTCTGATAAATTTTCCGAAGGTGAACTATTTCCTTTAAAGGAAATAGTTCACCTTCAACATTAGTTTTAAACTGAGATAGCTGTTTTGTAGCCCATGTTGGGAAACCCCTATCTGCAAGTTTCCTTGACTGAAAAAGACTCTCCAGCCGAAGATATTTGACTTTTTGGCGAAGGAATTCGGCGCATATATGATATACCGTACCGTCTGAAAGTGCCAGCACTGCCATGGAGCATGCGCAGACGAATAACGCACACCATAACATTAATGATTTACGACCTTCTGTCCTGAATTGGCGCTATGTAGGACCATTTTTGAAAATAAAAAAGAAACTGTATTCAAAAATATGATAAAATCGTGTTCTGAAAAATATTCCGAAGGTGAACTATTTCCTTTAAAGGAAATAGTTCACCTTCGGATTTTTTCAGAACACGATTTTATTATATTTTTAATACAGTTTCTTTTTTTCTTTTTAAAAATGGTCCGTCATCGCGCCAATTCAAGACAGAAGATTGTAAATTATTGATTTTATGGTGTGCGTTATTGGTCTGCGCATGCTCCATGGCAGTGCTGGCACTTTCAGATGGTACGGTACATCATATATGCGCCGTATTCCTTCGCCAAAAAGTCAAATATCTTTGGCTGGAGAGTCTTTTCAGCCAAGAAAAGTTCCAGATAAGGATTTCTCAACACGGGCTACAAAACTGCTATTTCAGTTCAAACTCCATGTTGAAGGTGAACTATTTCCTTTAAAGGAAATAGTTCACCTTCAACATGGGTTTTGAACTGAAATAGCAGTTGTGTAGCCCGTGTTGAGAAATCCTTATCTGGAACTTTTATTGGCTGAAAAGACTCTCCAGCCGAAGATATTTGACTTTTTGGCGAAGGAATACGGCGCATATATGATGCACCGTACCGTCTGAAAGTGCCAGCACTGCCATGGAGCATGCGCAGACCAATAACGCACACCATAAAACCAATAATTTGCAACCTTCTGTCCTGAATTGGCGCGATGTAAGACCATTTTTAAAAAGAAAAAAAGAAACTGCATTAAAAAATATAATAAAATCGTGTTCTGAAGAAAAAAAACTCCGAAGGTGAACTATTTCCTTTCCTTAATGGCGGGGTTAGGTTAGTTTAGGTTTTGGCAATCGGTATCGCACTTACTAAAAAAAACACGCTCACCAAATCACGGAGAAGGGATATAGGTACAGGAGTGGCACTCCGACACTTTTGGCGACAGTTGGCTTCTACGCGTGCGAAACGTTTCAGAAAGAAAAAAAGCGTCGATAAGCTAGATGCTAGATCACGGGGAAGCAATCACCGTGGATCCCTACCGGCCGGGCTGTCTAATGCCGGCCATCATCTTGCCGGTACCAGAAAGGCGGCCTGGCGCGCGGACGCCCGGCGAGGCGGGTACACCGGCTGACATTTTACAATAGATTGAGCCAACGACTTGTGGTAGCGCAATATGACTACCACTACAACGTTCCAAATTGAATGGAGAATGATTCTAGGTGTTGATATTGTTCGCATTTTTTTCACTGAAAAACTCTGAACACCTAGAATCCAGGCACTTAGCCAAAGGGAGGGCGGCGGGGGCGGCCGCCGCCGACGAGACTGCGCGAAACGCGGTATCATAGGCTCTTTACTACACGAAGCGTGGTCTTTAGAGGGTTTAGAGGACTTCAGAGGCCCTATAGGGCCACCAGGGCCCTCTTTGAAAGACCAGAGGGCCCCTTGGACGTTCAAAAGAGCCTTGTGCATGTCAGAGGGGCCCCTGGCCAGACCGAAAGGGCCCCTGAGCGGGTCAGAGGGCCCCCTGAGCACGTCGAATGGACCCCCTGAACACGTCGAATGGGCCCCTAGCCATCACAGAGGGGCCCCTGGGCAGGTTGAGAGGCCCCTGAGCATGTCGACAGGGCGACAAAGCGGCCAGCGCAGTCCTTTGCCAGGTCATAAGGGCCCCTGAGCAGGTTGGAGGGCCCCTGTACAGACCAGAGGGCCACTGGGAAGTTAAGAGGGCCCCTGTGCAGGTCAGAGGGACCCTGACAAGACTGAAAGGGCCCCTGGACGGGTGAGAAGGGCCACTGAACATGCCGAAGTGGCCCCTGGCCAGCACGGAGGGGCTCCAGGGCAGGTCGGAGGGACCCTTGAGCATGTCGGCAGGGTGACAAAGCAGCCAGCGCAGACCGACCAGAAGAGTCGCTGGGCCGATCGGAGGGGCTCCTGGGCAAGTCAAAGGGGCCCCTGGCTAGACCGAAAGGGTCCCTGGGCCGGTCGGAAGGCCTCTTGAACATGCCGGATGAGTTCCTAGCCGGACTGGAGGGGCCCCTGGGCAGGTCGGAGGGGCCCCTGAGCAGGGGCGGCGTATTGCGGGGGCAGGGTACCCAAAATTCCCCCAGTCGAAAATCCTGGGGGGCAAAGGGTGGTTTTGCCCCCCCCCCCCCCCGATTTTAGCCTGCTCAATCTGGGGGCAACATGACCCTTCCCCTCCCCAGGATTTTCATTTGAGGGGGATTTTGGGTACCCTACGCCCCGCAATCCGCCGCCCCTGCCCCTGAGCATGTCGACAGGGCGACAAGTCCCTGACCAGGTCGGACTTGTCGCCCTGTCGACAAGTCCTCTGAACAGGCCGAATGGGCCCCTTGACACACAAGAGGGGCTTCTTGTAAGGTCAGAGGAGTCTCTGGTGAGACCGAAAGGGTCAAAGCACGTGGAGATCCCATATGAAGATTAAATACAAAGAGGATTTACTCCACAATACAAAATATTAAAAGCGGAGCTTTCGGGTATATTGTAACACCCTTCGTCAGGGTGCTACAATATACCCGAAAGATCCGATTTTATTTTTTCCTGTAGAGTAAGCCCTCTTTGTATTATATATATCACCCATCTCACATCATGTCTTTTCGCTTTGCGGATCCCAGATGAGTCCCTGAACAGGTCGAAAGGGCGTAAAAAAGGTCAGAGGGGCCCCTAGACGATCTGAAGAGACCTTGGGCCTTTCAGCAGTAAGAATACAGTTGCACAGGGAATAACACTCAACATTTTCGCGCCGCTCCGCGGCGCAATTTAACTACAAATTCAATTATATGCGGGTTAGGAAAAAAATCGGTCAGTTTCTCGGCGCATTTATGTGTTGTCGCTACTTTCCTATATTATTGGGCAAAATAGTTCACTTTAGCACTTTTTTCCCGCACCTTTAAACGCACAATACATATAGCAATTTTAGAGGTCCGCACCATACGCAATGCGACGCATTGATGAGAAAGCAACCCAGGGCATAAAACTCAAAATTTTCGCGCCGCTCCGCCGCGCAATTTGTTTAAGGGTTCCAGGTCTTGAGCTCAACAAAAATATTCCAAGTTAGTATAGCTGATTCCAAATTCGTGTCGCTGGTTCCAAAGTTGATGTGGCAGTTTGCTACTCCAGCTCCTAAACGTTGGTATGGTCCATACCATACCTGCCATATTGCATTTTCGAGCCTTGTAACGTGCCTTTTCATGCGTTTTTTTTGGGGGGGGCCCTTTCAACGCTTGGGAAGGGGCACTTTCAACGCTCGGGAAGGGGCCCTTTCGAGGCGCCGCCCCTCCCTGGACGAAATCCTGGCTACGTGCCTGCTAGAATCATTCTCCATTCAATTTGGAACGTTGCAGTCAGGGGCGTAGGAACTATGTTCAAGTTGGGGGGAGGGGGGGGGGGGGGGCGAAGGCATTCTGAAGTCGATTCTTTCCATGCAACGCCCATAGGCGTAATGTTAAAATCAAAAATGTTGGGGTGGGGGCGGCTGCCCCCCCCCCCCTGTTCCTACGCCTATGGTTGTAGTGCTACCAGGGTCGTAGGAACTATGTTTAAGTTGGGGGGGGGGGGGGCAGGAGGCATTCTGAAGTCGATTCTTTCCATGCAACGCCCATAGGCGTAATGTTAAAAACACAAATGTTGGGGGCGGCTGCCCCCCCCCCCCCCCCCCCCAGGGCAGGGATATCATCGTCCCAGTCCAGCTCCAATCTGCACAGGTTTTGCAGGATCATCCGGCCACCAAGTACAAATGGTGCTGCCATGCCGAGGGAATCGTACACAGAGCTCACTGTGGAGAGGATTCCTCGTCTCGTGACTGGTCTTTTCACCAGCGAAGTGCTGAAGCTGAACACGTCCTCGTCCATCTTCCAGAACACTCCCAGAGCACTTGCTTGCGGAAGATGATCCAGATTCAGGTCAATGCTCTTCACCTCCTTCTCGCGCTCCTGATACGGAAGGGACTTCAGAAGACGACGACTGGTACTTGCGAGCTTCGTGAGGTTGAAGCCACCAAGACTGCACAGGCTTTTGAGATCACTGGCCAGGTGAATAGCCTCATCTTCGGATTCCTCAGACTTCAGACAATCATCCACGTAGAAGTTTTCCTTGACGGCATATTCAGCTTGCTCATCAAACAGGTGTCCAAACTCTTCTGCTGTCTTCCTGAGAGCGTAGTTCGCACAACTCGGTGAGGAGGTCGCACCAAACAGGTGCACCGTCATCCCATACTTTTTCGGTGATGCTGACGTCCCCTCCTGGCCACCAGAGGAATCTCATGACGTCGCTGTCCTCCGATGGCACTCCGACTTGATAGAACATTGACTCAATGTCCGCCATGAACGCTACAGGGGCCTCTCTCAAACGAAGCAGGATGTCCGTCAGGTTATTTGTCAAGTCAGGGCCTTGAAGTAAGGCGGAGTTGAGGGAGATTCCGTGAAACTTCGCCGCGCAGTCAAAAACCACGCGGATCTTGTCCGGTTTTTGTGCGTGGTGCACTCCGTGGTGTGGAATGTACCAGACTTTCCCATCAGCTCTGCCCATACTCGCTTCGGGAACTGCTTCTGCGTAGCCTTTCTCGATCATATCTGCCATGAAGGCGGTGTACTTTTGATGGAGGTTGCTGTCTGTGGCCAGCTTGCGCTTCAGACAAACCAACCTCTGGCCTGCCATCTGTCGGTTGTTGGGGAAAGCTGGGTCGTCTTCTCTGAGTGGCAGAGCTATCTCATAGTGACTGCTCTCTAGCCTGGTGCAGGAGGAGCTCACATGCTTCATCCAGACGTGATCATCTCTCGACATGCCTTTCTCTTCCAGACTGGAGCTGTCCTTGACGTCTTCGTTGTACATGTTCACGAACATCTGGTGCACATCTACTTCGCCTACCCCAACTCGGTTCACCTTGATAGTGGTGCTCTTCGCGGCCGTCACGGGTCCGCTTACCACCCACCCTACCTTCGTTTTCACCGCAAACGGCTCCCCTGGCTGCTCTCCGTGGACGATATCCCACGGTTCCATCACCTCCGGGGCATTGTTTCCTAACATCAGACCGATGTCTGCGTCTACTTCCGGTAGGTCGATGTCGAGAAGATGAGGCCAGGCCTGCAGATCTTGCTGGTTTGGAATGTCTTCAGATGTCACGGGAATTCTCTGCAGGGTGTATACGGGCGGAAGGGCGACGAACTCGGTCTGGCTCATGTCACTTACTTGCATCCCTGTTACAATTTGGCTGTCCACCTTTGTCATATTAGGGTCCACTGTGCACAGTGTCAGTTGAGCGGTCTCTACGTCCCCTACATCCAGCGCTCGCAGCAGGGACTGGGTACAGAAGCTGGCGGAACAACCGTTGTCAAGGAAGGCGTATGTACTGACAGTCTTCCCACCGTTGACGCGAACCTTGACGGGAACGATGGGCATTCCACTCTGAAGCTTTGTGGCGCCGGCAACTATGTCCACTGCTCCATTCTTCACCACGGTCTCTGAGGGAACTCGCGATGTGCCGGTCTGTGTTGGTGGCGCCGGACGGTTCTCATGCAGTACAGTGGGATGTCGTCCCGTGCAGATTTGGCAAGATTTCCGTGACCTGCACTCCGCAACTCTGTGACCCTTGCGAAGGCTTCCGAAGCACATGACATGCTCCATGATGAACTTTCGTTTTTCTTTCGCACTTTCTTTCTGAAACACTGGACAGTCATCCAACAGATGATCCTTTGCGCAACGCCAGCATTTGTACTTCTTGGGATTTTCCGTCAAACTGGTAGCCAAACAGCAGGTCTTGTTGTGCGACTTGGTGTCTGACTTCGCCTGCGTTGAGTCCTTCACTGTGTTCTGACTGGTGACGTGCTTGCCGAACAGTGGGTCTGACGCGATTCGAACTTCGTTTTCAACAAATGACGCCAAATCCTCGAAGACGACACTCCTGTCTGAGTCTTGGATGCCGACGGATGCGCGCCTCCAGCGATCCTGCACGTGAGTTGGTAGCTTTTCCACCACACTTCTCAGCAGGCCTGGATGGTCCAGCTCCCTCGCAGAAGAAACCCCAGTGGGCATGTAAGAGCTGCAGCCAGTGAGGAAGATGGATAACTTATCCAACCCTCGAATGTCGTCAGGCTTGACTGACGGCAACACCAACAGCTTGTCCACCAGGGCTGCCGCCATCCTGCGCTCGTCTCCGTACCGCCGCTGCAGACGTTTCCTGGCCTGGGCATGACCAACAGCTGCTGGCAACATCAGGCAGCTCTTCACGATATCTCTTGGTTCTCCTGTTTTGTACTGTTCCATATATTGAAGTTTTTCTTCGTTGTCATCAAGCTTTGAACCGATCATGCTGTCGAATGCCCTGATGAAGGGAATGTAGTCCGTGACACTGCCGCTGAATTTCGGAATTTCCAGCTTTGGAAGTGCAATCCTGGCCTGCTGCACCAACAACGCCTTCATCGCACTGCTCTGTTCAACTGCTGAGTTCTGCAACAACGGAACGGTCCCTGAAACTCGACGCTGCGCCTCTTGGAAGGCCACTTCAGGAGCGCCCACGTCCGGCCCATCAACTGCATTTTTACGACGCTGATCAGTGCGATACCACCCTGGACGACAGGACTGAACGTACAGGCTGCCTGCGAGATGATGCCTATCACCGACAGCGGACTGGTTTTCCAAAGGCTGCGACCGATGATGACCCGCCTGCGAGAGATCAGCCACATCGAGAGATCAGCGCCTGCGAGAGATCAGCCACATCGAGAGATCAGCGCATTGAGAGATCAGCGCATCGAGAGATCAGCGCATCGAGAGATCAGCGCATCGAGAGATCAGCGCATCGAGAGATCAGCGACATCGAGAGATCAGCGACAAGCGACATCGAGAGGTAAGCGCAGCGATATCAGGATCGTCAGTATGTGAGTCAGACCTGAGTTTCCCTGGCTCAGCGCTGAAACGCAGACGATCAGGCGACCGAATTCCGCCCTCTCCTTCGATGATGCTGCGCTCTTCTTCCATGATCGCTCCAACTCTTGCTTCGGCTTCCTTTATCTCCGTACGCAGGGCCAGGTCTTCTTTCTTCTGTCGCATCTTCAACTCTGTCTCCATCTTCTTGATCTCCATCTCTTCCTGCATCTTCTTAGCTTGTGCCTCTGCTTCCAACTTCTTGGCTTGCGCCTCCGCCTGCATCTTCTTAGCCTGTGCCTCTGCTTCCAACTTCATCGCTTGCACCTCCGCCTCCATCTTCTTGATTTTCGTTATCTCCTGCAACTCCTGGGCCTCCACTTCTCTCTTCTCCTTGAGCATTGACGCTCTCGCTAATAACTCGGCCGTCTTAGCAGCTTCTGATATCCGTATTGACACATCAGAGTGAACCGATCGACAAGAACGACGGGAGCTTCTGGACCCACGCGACAGAGCGGAACGTGAATCATCACCTCGCTAGGAAATCTGTAAAGCGCTATCATCAGGACCTGCATCGACATCATGTACTGTCTCTCGATCTGGACTCAAAGCGGCCCTCTGTTGTGTTGCTGTCGAAATCAGAGACGTATGAATCAGGGTCACACCCTTCATCATTCAAAGCCTGTGTAAGACGCTGTACCAGCACTGTTTTTACACCCTTAGCCAGGGGGCACAGGGGGCACGTGCCCCCCCCCCCATTGGGTCGAGGGGCCTCTCGGCCCGATGGGAGAAGGCCTCGGCCCCTCAGCCCAACCCATATGATAGGTATCGACGTAAACTTACAGTACCTTATGCTCCATTAATTCTACGTCTTTTCATAAAAGTTCAATGAAATTGATGCAGTACTTTGGGAAATCATGACGTTTTAATGACGTCATGTCACGCCATTTTTGGTCGAAAAACGATAAGTGTTTGACAAATCGTAGAAAATAGAGTTTTGAAGCAGATTATAAATTGAAAACGTCAAAAGAAAGGAAATGGCATTCGCTTCAAAACTACTATCTCAGCTTTTCAAAAGTTTGGGTTTTTGTCTCCTAAAAATAAAAATATATTTTTTTTTTTAGAAAACTTTTCACATTTTTTTCCTTGAAGATATGAAAAACGGAATATATCTTGAGTGAACCAGGTATGGACGATACCCAAACTAAATTTCAAAGCAATATCTTAACCCTCGCCCTACGGGAGCTTTTTTCACCTTCGTCCTACGGGGGGGGCCTGACAGCCCCCTGGTAACTCCAAACCAAGCAACTTAGAGCAATGCAGTGAGTACCAGCATGTTGCCTGTCATGAGAGGAATCTAACAGTATGCGATTTTTAGGTTTCAGGTCAACGGATGACCTTCCAGGTCAAGTGAATGACCTCGGATTTACCACGTCCAGAACAGCGATTTTGCTCTTCAGAAAACCTCAAAATTAGAAATTGATAAATGTAAATAAAAAGGCATGTTCCTAGACCAATTTTGGCTCAGAGATACAGAAAAGGTAATTATTTGTTGGTATCTTGTCAAAAAAAAGTCAAAAAAGTTATAAAAAAATGACGTCATCAGTTTCTTACACTTGGGAGCCATCACTCAGTCAAAAATAAAGATATTGCTTTTAAATTTGGTATGAGTATTTTTCATACTCAGTTCTCTCACATATATTCCGGTTTTTTCTAATATCTTTGAAAATTTTGATTTTGTGGGGATTTTTCCCCAAAAATCAGTTTTTTAATTTTAGGGGTCAAAATACAAAAATTTTGCCAATCTGAGATTGCCATTTTAAAGAAAATGCCATTTTGTATCTTTGGTGAATTGTGTTTGCAATTCTCTTTAAAACTCGATTTTCTACGATTTTTCAAATATTTCTAAATTTGTACCAACATGACGTCATCAAAACGTCATTATTTCCAACATTTCTCAACTAATTTCAACGAAATTGTTACAGCCTACGTATAATTGCTGTAAACTCAGCTACCAAAAATTTCAGCAAGATGCATCGCATGTGTAAAAAGTTATTCAAGAAAAACCTCAGGGGGGGCCTGTCAGGCCCCCCTCCCCCCGTAGGGCGAGGGTTAATTTACTTATGGCTCCGTAAGTAACTCATGACGTCATTTTTTAAGTTACGTGTTTTTGGCTTTTATTGACCAGATATAGAGAAATAAATGTCACCACTATTTTTCTGAGACAAAACTGGTCTAGAGACATGCCTTTTTTATTTAGATTAATCAATTTCAAATTTTGACCTTGTGACCTGACCTTGACCATATATGGTGTCAGATTGTGAAAATGGCTGCTACTATCAAATTATACGTGCAAAATAACCTTCGTAGACCTCTTGCAAAAAGTGACCTTTTGTGACCTGATCTTGACCTTGACCTTTGCTTACAATTTCACTTTTTCCTAATGCGGGAGATGCATTATATCTTTGAGAGTACTTTGTGCGATAATAGTCTCAATATAAGGCTTTGGATGGAAAGTATGGCCCAAAAACTAAAATACCTTAACTTTGACTTTTGACCTGGCCGTATCCTGAGATGTGACCTTATTTTGAAAATGTCTCGTAAACGTTAGATGCGGCTCATTGAGAGCTTTCGATTACGGCCTTGCGCGTCTCACTGTGGTTATTGGTTCGGAATATAACGAGGGGCAGAATCTGCCCCCCCCCCCAGCGTGTTCGACCGAATACCCCAGCGGGGCGCAGGTTTTCTTTCAATGATAGACAAAACAGCGCACCTGAAGCAATTCAAGCAGCCCCGGTGACACTTAAAGGGACACTCCCACCTTCCAAAAAGTTGTAAAATGTGCGCCGCTTGTGGTGCAAAATATGAAGTAATTGCTGCCGAGCACGATTATGACATTTGTTTCTCGCAAACAGTGCTTAATTTAATAAAAAGTTAAGTTTTAATATTTGGGTTGATGACGTCATATTGAGCTCTAGAGAGCTTTACAGAAATACTTTACGCTGCCAGCGTATGGCACAATTATTTCGAGACAATTCTGGCGCTTTGAATGCAAAACAAACCAATTACCAAACCATTTGAAACACGCAAATATCTCTAAGTCTAACCTTAAAACAAGTCGACTATCATCACCATTTGGTAAAGAGAGGTGACGTCATCGGCTTTAGACCCCTATTCAAATACACGTGGGGTTTATTCGTTACAATTGTCAAGACCAAGCTCGAATTTCTTTTTGATTAGACCTATGTGGTTGTTTTAACTGCTACCCTACATAATTCCAATGCAAATCCAACAACATAGCTATCTCAACTCAAAACTAATGTTAACACGCGCCCTGGAGGGCCTCTGATAATTACACGCCCTGGAGGGGAGGGGCGGATTTCGCCCCCCCCCCCCCCTATGATCTCGAAAACCACGCAACGTAGCGACAAGCGAGAAACGATGTTAGATAGCTTGAGACAAGCTCTTTCGAAATTATTTCGCATTTTTTTCTCAGGTCAATATTGAGGTCACCAGAGGTCATCAAGGGTCAAATTTTCAAATTTTCAAGACTTCGGTTCGAACACCCCCAAATATCTCGGGAACTATGATAGTTAGCAGCAAACGGAAAAAAGCAATCGAAAGTCATTGAAAAATGTAATCGACATAGCTGTCCTCAGATTTGAGCTCAGGTCAATAGTTTAGGCTCCAGAGGTCATCGAATGTCAAAAAGGTGATTTTGTTTTCAAATCGGTTTTCCCCAAATAACTTTTTACCTAATAAAGATAAAGCAATAATGTTTACGCCATCGCGTGTGTCTTGTCCAGGTGCTTCGAATCATATTCATGGTGACCGGGTTAGGTCAACTGAGAAATTTGACCTCAGGTCAAGGTCAAGTGGTGACCCAAGTTGGTCATGTTGCATATTGGGAGACGTGTCTCGACGAGACAAACATATTGGTACCGTTTTCTCTTCTCCTTCTGTATTATGTCGATAGTTATTGATAAAACCGTGTTGGCGGTCACAAAATTGACCTGACCTTAGGTCACCGATATTAGAAATCCGAGATAAACAAATTGTTGGTATCTACGACCTTATGAAGTCCTGCAAGATTGAAACCGATCGGCGTAAAACTGTGGCTTTGGTACTACTGCAAACGTTTTGGAGTTGAGGTCATCACGTGACCTGGTCTGGTGACCTGACCTGAGATGACCTGAGGCCAAGAATTTTACATAATGCGGTAAGTTCATTTCTAAACAGGTATACAAAAAACGGCGGCACCGCGCGCCGCCGTTTTTGCGCTATCCTCGAAAAACCGGAGGGGTGGGCGGATTTCGCCCCCCCCCCCCCCCCCTCCAGGGCGCGTGTTAAAGTGGGAGTGTCCCTTTAAAGGGAAATAATTACCTTTTTCCACTAAAATTGAGTTAGCACTTGAAATCGCCAGACGAGATCAAAATATATTGTAAATTCATCACATTTTGCATGAAAACTTTCCTACCGAAAGATATTTCAAGTTAAAGTTGATAAGCGTTCCACACTTTTAACGACCGGTACTTGCACTATTTCTGACCTTTTGTCAAGTACTTTTGGTCCTCATCAAACTGCGGGCTTTTCCCGTATTATTTTTTTACGCAATGGAGTGGAAAATATATTGTGCGTTCTGCTTGTTGTGATTATATGCCCGGCGATCTTCTAAAACTAACAACGATTGGAAAAAGTGGCAATAAAATCGGAAGCTCATCGATGCACATCAACGCGGCATAGTTAGTGGTTGCGACCCTCAATTTTTGCAATTCGATTCATTTGTTTTCAACATTAGGAGTTGTGTATAGTTTGTCTGTGGCTGTATATAACACTATGCTTTATTTTATCATGAAAAATAATAATTTTTCCCAAAAAAACTAACGAACAATAACACAAAACTGGCAATTAAATCAGAAGCTCATCGATGCACATCGACGGCGACCTATTTAGCGTCGGCGATTTGTTTACAAAGTCATTGTCATGCTTCTCGGCGCACTTAACCATCTCGGCGCACTTGGCGAGTTGTTCCTGATTAGTATACCCAAGTCCCGTAGCAGGCTTTGTTAATGACGTCATTGGTGCCATTCTTGTGTAGCATTGCAAAATATATCTGATTTCGAGTTGAAAGCTAATTAAAGACTTATTCAAATTATTGTTTTTAAGTTTGAATTTTCTTGTTAATCATTATTAAAGGTATTTTATCACTGTATTTCATAGTAGTTGACACTTCAGAAACTTGTGACGTAATAATATTGTATCTAATATGCATTTCCCTCACCTTTTGCCATTGTGGCGCAGTGCCGAGTGCTTTGCGAATACTAGCTTGCCTGGGGTTCAATTCATTCCGCCCTTATTTTATTCGAGTTGGTATAGTTTGCATGTTGTTGTTATTCATGACTTATACTGATAGTCAGTCATGCATCGCGGATGCTTCACGGATTGCTTCACGGATCATTGCGCTGCTCGAACGCACGCTAGTAGCGCTTTCGTTCTCCATGGCAACCAGGCGTGAGCCAATGAAAAGCCAGAACGTATTCCCTTTCTGGCTTTTGATTGGCTGACGCCTGGTTGCCATGGAGAACGAAAGCACTACTAGCGCTACTAGCGTGTGTCCGAGCAGCGCTCAGTTTGATCGGAAATGTCACAGAGGCTCCACAAATGCCGCACTCGATGTTAACAATGGTAGGGAAGGACGAATTTGTCAATGACCTTCATGATGTACACAAGGTACTTGTTTTGTATTTCTTCCAAACTTACAACTTTGAATTTGGGAATAATTTTATTTAATTCTTAAATTTAAATAAAATAATTGTACAAATATAACGGGAGCCTAAGAAATTGTTGCTAACAAAATCAAAAGGTCATTATTTCCCTTTAACCCGCTGTCCGCTGAGGGCTGGGCGGAGGGGGGGGGGGGCAGAATCAGCCCCCTCCCGGATTTTCTCAATAATTTCAAAACTATGATAGATATCAACGTCAAACTTTCAGTACCTTATGCTGCATCAATTCTACGCCTTCTTACCCAAAGTCCAATTAAATTGATGCAGTATTGTGGGTATAATGACGTTTTAATGACGCCATGTCATGCCATTTTTGGCGGGAAAACGATACATGTTTGAACAATCGTAGACAATAGAGTTTTGAAGCAATTGCAAATAAAAACGTCAAAAGAAAATAAATGGCATTCTCTTCAAAATGACCATCTCGAATATTCGAAATTTTGTGTTTTTGACCGTCCAAAATAAAAAACTTTTTCGGAGAAAAACAAAACAAAATCAATTTGTGTGAATTTGAAAAGTGAATGTCTTAGCTCGAATACCAAAGTAAGACAACCGGCTCAAATCTGCGGGGAAAAATGGGGGGGGGTACCTTTTTGCCACAAAAAGATGCCCCCACGGAGAGAGGCTGGATCCGCCAGTGCGAAAGATAATTCAAATTGTTGTCACTCAGGCTTCATCATATTTAATATCGGGTTAATAGCTAGCTCAGGGAAGGCCATCGAACGTGAAACATTCTTAAAATAGCGGAATTGTTTTTAGGGAATAACTTTTTAGATGCGCATGATAGAGTGATACTTACAGTTTTCACTGTTGTGTTTCTCTGTCGAGACGCATCGAATGGTATATCGGATGACGATGACCTAGTTAGTCATATTCGAAAATTGACCTGTCCTGTGCTCAGGTCAAGGCAGATCAAGGTCAAATTTTACATCAATCAACGTGTCTCGACGAGCGATACACAATGTTGATAACTCCATTCCTCTGCTTTCATTTGGCAAAGAGTTATTGAATAAAAAAAACACGTAACCTCTTGGGTCACCTGAATTGACTTCGTAGAGGTCACATAACAAAAATGTGACTTGGATCTTTGCATTTGGCACAAGAATGGTGTAGGCACCTGGTGAACACTGGTCAAATTTAAGCGTTTTCTGTGGATTTCTACGTGTTTTCATTTTCTCCATTTACTTATAATGGAAGTTTATCACATCGAATTGATCTTCGGTCACCGATATTACAAATTCGAGATATACGCATTGTAGGTACTTATGGGCTATGGCCTAAATGAATCCTGTGAGTTTCAAACCGCTCGGTCGATCACTTTGGCACGACCACAAACTTTCAAAAACTTGCTTGGAGGTTGGATCACTTAACG